>DWKW01000337.1:0-17858 GCA_018250115.1 Doberes anticus | reverse complement strand
TTCTGTACTCGGTCTGGGTGTTTGTGTGCTTGTTTCTGTGTGTGTCCATGGCACCTACGACACAGGTTAATTCCTACCGTGGGGCTATGGGTGTGAGACGTTACGTTAAAAATATATAGACGATAGAAAGACAATAATGACTAAGCGACAAATATACTCGTACCTACTACTATTATTACTACTACTATTCAGAAACGTGTATCATTCGAACAGCCAGATATTTCTCCGTTCATAAACAATCTAAGTAATGTTAAATGTACATTTTACCACCTGTCTCCGCATGAGGCTAGCACATAAGATTGCTTGTAACACCTAAACGTAAATTATCTCCTAAACTATGCAACCAACTGACAGGCTCCAAAGGGATCTTAATTTTTTTTTCAGATTATATCAGCTTTATAAAATATCATTTTTTATTATTCTATTATTCTATGCTTTATATCTAGATAAGTACACATAAATATCATTTTTAATTCAATATAATTCAAAAACATTACTGTGGTGTAAATATAAAATGTAATAAACTATTTTTTATAATAACATTTTTTACATTATACATACATTAAAAATCGCGCTGAAAGCAAACAAGTATTCTTTTTTCTTCCAATTTGATTCACATTTATTGAGATTTCGAACTAAAAACCTTTTTTGTCGTTAAAAAAATAGCCGACATCACTTAGGGATAGTGGACAGGTTTTGATTAGTCAGAGATTTTTTGATATCGACGACTGAATGAGATTTGTACGTACAAACGTATGTATGAAACTTGCTTCGAGTGGCGATATGTTTCGAATTCTCGTCAACCCGTATGGTGCCGTGGGCAAAATGCGGTCTACCATTCGGTGGGTCACGGGTTCGAGTCCCAGCGGGTCAGAAATTTGAGTGATGAATTCAGATTTCTGTACCCGGTTTGGGAGTTTATGTGCTTGTTTCTGTGTGTGTCCATGGCGCCCACGACACAAGGAATCCTACTGTGTGGCTGTGAGTGTGAAGTGTTATAGTAATATAATTCTGGCCTTACAGATTTCTTTTATTTTGAAATAAGGAACCCTAAAAAGAATTGTTTATTCAAACGTAATCGATCCAAAGATCGCTCGGAATGCTCGCCTCTAATTATTACGAGAGACGACCATTGTATTCCAGATTTTAGAACAGTGTTTGATTGTTTGAAATTCTTTCACGTTAACATTCGATTGACTTAACGTTTATTGAGCACAAAATTGGTGACGAAAAGTCGCTTCTTAGTTAGAATTGTTTTTTTTTTAAATAGAATATAACTGCATGTTTGGGGCTGACAGGAATTTTGTTGATTCGTTCAGATGTTGGAAATGGAATTAGGAGAGTTTTAACCGCTCGGGCGGTAAATGCTTTTTCGAAGCAAATCCAATAATACAAAGCTGTAGAAATCTCTCTTCTACATTATTGTACGGTAATAATGCCGCTGTTTCTAATTCAAAGACACCAAAGAATCAGTGACCTAAAGTAACTTTAGTTAATGTTGATGATCCGTATAGTTGGAGTTAGGCAGAACACTTCGACAGGAGAGCTGCAAATAAGTTTTCAGTACTAAAACCGTATATCCATAACTCCATAATCATATGAGGTCTTTTCATATATTAACAAATACGGAAACAAGCATACAGGCCACCTGAAGTTAAGTGGTCACTGCAGCCCATGGATATCAACATCAAACTTCAAACCGAAACACAGCAGTTCTCATAATTTTGCTTTACGGCAGTAAAAGGTGCTGCGGTGGTGCCGTCGCAGGTGAGCCTTCGACATAAGACCCTACCGTTATATTCTTCTTCAATATAAAAAAAATAATCAAATCCACATACGTATATGTCTATCAATCGCAAGTACGATCCCATGAGGTTATTCAGGGATGTAATGCTGCTTTTATGAACCAAGTTGGAACGCCTCCGGTTCAATATAGTTCACACCCTTCAAACAGCAAAACGGCTTTACGGCTGCTTAACGGCTTAGATATGTGTAGCAGTGGAATGACAATTCATTTTTAATACCTCTAATTCAAAGCAAGTTTAAAGCCGGACTGCTCAAATAGAATGACTATACTCTAGCGATTAGTGACTAAGCTATAATTGCCTGCGACGCAACGCTTCGCTTTTTCCTTAAAAAACAAATAATTGATGTTGCCTACGAAATCTTGAATTATGTAATACATATGCTATGACTATGAATATAGAAGAAGATGAATCATCATCATCATCATCAATCTATAAATGTACCACTGCTGGGCACGGGTCTCCTCTCAGCGATCATAGGGTTTAGGCCATAGTCAACAACGCTGGCCCACATTATGTTGAAAAATTAGAGGTACGTGCCGAAATTGGAACCTCAACTCCCGGAGCAGTAGATCGAGATTCTTAACCACTAGTATAGCAATCATTTGAAGAAGAAGAAGATAAATACTAATTACGTTCATTCTTTAAAAGGGACTAATTTTAAACTAAATATGTCTTACAAATAAATACATTTGCATACAATGGCTGAAATATGGAAATTAATATCGATTTTTAATCAAATATGTTCAAATACAAACGTTGATCCTGCACACACTTAAAAAGGGTAGATGCTCAATTTTACGACCGCTATAAATGCCACATAAAAAAGGATAAAGCGTTTTAATTTCTCTCGCTTCAAATGAGACGGTGTTAATTTTAACTCGTATCCGTTGTAATTTATACTATACATGTTTTCGCCCGCGACATCTTCCATAGCTCAGGACAACAGGCCTTTTTATTGAAATGCATGGGTAAAAATAATTAACCGTTGGAAAGTCATATCCGGGTTTATGATTCAATCACTTGACAAAAAGATAGAAAAACTTAGGTATTTCTTATGCTGTGGTATATAAAAATCTAGATAAAGACAAACAGTTTTAATACAGTTTTGGTCTTAAATATTAACTAACCAATGAAAACCAAACATTAAAAAAGAAATAAAAAAGAAAGCTTAATAAGTAGGTTCTAAAAATGTTTATCAATAATCCCGTTGGTAACATTTTGTATTTACAGGATAAATATATCCTGAACTAGCGTCTTTTGTTAATGTGTTTCAAATATATACATTTGTGTGCCAAATGTCAATCCGTTCAAAGTAAACTCCGAAAACCATACGAATGAGTGATAAATATATTTAAAGGGTTTCACATTCATAATATGATTTAGATCAGTGCATATTTTTTTCTTATTATTTTCTTTATACATCTATATTTTCTTTACATGTATAATTGTTAAGTCCCCTGCTTCAAACCTGTAAGTTTATTATATCTACATTATTTGTTTCCAAATTAAAATAAAATAGAACAAAGTATATGGCAGTACAGGCTTGCAAGCTGAGTTTGTTATAGCTTCACAGTACTAAGATGTGTTGACCATTTACTTAATTTGTGGTCACTTAAAATCTTTTCAAACAAAGATAGCTCAGATTCTATGTTATGCTCGTATCTCAGATTTTGTAAAATATAGACTTTTTTATTACTATTGTGGTTCTAGAATTAGACAGATCTGCAACTTTCCAAAACATAAAATAGGTAAAAGACCTCGAAACATGTTAACAAATGTTCAAAAACAGATTTTTTGGTACAAAATCATTTAAGAATTTAAATGAACGTACGGAAAAACAATTTATCATTTTATTTATATGAATGCCTTACACTAATTCCTTGTCATTACAAGAAATTTTATGATTTTGCTGCATAGCTTACTGCTATAAATATCGGCCAGTTATGTTTGTTGGTTTAAGTTTAATGCGTTCTTTACATATTGAATACTAATTTATTTTACGGTATTTTGTTTCAAATAATACGAAGAATAACGTATGCAACCTTTTCTTGTCTACGTATTGTGTCATAATCAGAGCTAGAAATAAAATTTATATAATCATCAGAGACCATAAATATTGATTTTGCTTCGAGACTACTGGTGCAGGTAGGTGCCATGATGTAGGTACATCAGATGATTTTTATATAAACAGAACAGCAAACGAGAATACAGGCCACAGGATGTAAAGTAGTAATTACAACCCTTGGACATCCACATCAATCCTGTGTGTGTGTGTCCAGTGTCTTCTGCCTACCTTTCAAACCGATACACCGCAGTTCACACTGCTGCTTTACAGCAGGAATAGACTCTACCACCATTAAATTTCGGTTCTTTGTACTAAGGTTTTGACTATGTTGTAAGTTGTTGCATATTACCCCAGTAGTGGGCAAGTAAAAGGGACGAAAATATATCAAAAGTAAATTTTTGTGCAAAAATGCAATAAAATTGTCTTATAAATAATGTTCCATCAAAATCTAAAACCTATTAAAACCTATCTTTAAAACCTATCTTCTAAAACCCACCGCCGCGCACAGGTCCCTTACTCAGATATTAGAAAATTTAGGGAGATAATTACCTAACAGTACCAACTAATTCTTGAATTTTTAACAAAAATTAACGTTGACATCCCACCGCATCAAATCCGCATTCTCGAAAAAATAAAAACTCCAAAGATAAGCGCTAAAACGACCCTTAATTACTGACAAATTGGTCACTGCGGGAAAAATATGGCGTGGACTTAGACGCATTAAAGTTTTATCTTTATGCGATCCTGGTTGTGCAACCTTTTTCTGATTTGTTCAATAAGGACATGCATGCATGTTAGCATGCATTTACATGTTCTGCACACAAACATCGTATAATTTGAATATTTTTAACGACTCTATATTATCAGCGTCGTAAAGGTGAAGTGTGTGCTGCATTATTTATGTGAACAAACAAAGTAAAGTACATAAAGTTTGTGCCATTGTATTGTTAATTACGGTTTAAAATACAAACAAATGAATCAAATATGAGGTTGTCATTCATATCCTGCTAAAAGACAAATGTCTAGAAAATTCTAGGCACTTAGAAAGTTCCGAAGGATATCTTGATCAGAACACTTCAGCGAGGAATGGCAGTGTGCCCCTGCATCACAAAAAACACACATGGTGCTTCCGTGTACTACTTCCACTCTTTTATACGTCGTACGCCCAACACATCGTGTTCCAGCCAAAGTTTGAGACTCGTAGGACATACTCTAGTCCGTTGAACAACCCACTATCTATAACTATCGGAACCCGGGACCTAACGCCCCTGTAATCAGCAAGTGATATTTTGCGAAAAACAATAATTAAAAAGCAGCCTGATAACTTGCGGTGGTAATATCCCCTAACATATTATAGCCATATGTAGAAAATCATATTCCACGCGGCAGAGTGTGGTCTAACTACTGCTCACTGGAAGTGGCACCTTCTTCGATTCAAATTAATTAAAATAAGTCGAATAGCATAATTTTGTAATAATATTTAGAATTTTCATGGCTTTGGGCTGTTCATTATACGCTTAATGTTACCTTACAGCAATTAAATATCTTACGTCTGTAAACTTATTATTATACAAGTTTTATTACCTACGTTTACTTGAGTCTACGTTGAATAAGACTATAAATGCGACTAATAGAATTTGTACATTTTCATTTCAAAGTAATATTACAAATCATTAATAAAAGGTAGGTAATTTACATATAAATCAGGCGCTGTTTAATAACCCACAAGTTATTTTTAATTATTTTTGTAATAATTATCATTATGGATAGTAAATCGAATCGAATTTATGAAAAGTATCTTGTAACGTAAATACGTATGGTACGTTTAGCTTAAATTTTTCATTTTATTACATTTTAGCTCAGATTTTCACATAATTAAGTTTATTGGTTACAGTACCTACGTTTGAATAGAAGACACGGACAGGATGCATTCCGTCTTAGTTTGACGAGTTTCACTTTTATCCCTCCCCACTCTTTGATTCAAGCTGAACATCTCCAGTTCACGACAATACTGATCAATAAGGTGAGCAGAAAATTGATAGTTCGAAAGAAGAGAAGCTGCGTCAAAAGGTAAGATTTTCTCGAAACTCTTAAACCCAGTGGAGTGGGACTAACTGCTACTAAGCCATGCTCAGCCCAATGGCCCAACAGAACAGTTTGAAATAATGCAAATATAATGTAGCAATATAACTTGGATTTTTTACCTTAATCTCAATATGGCGGATAATTTTATGTACATATTTACAGTTACTTATTTTTCCACTGTATCTCTAAAAAACATAATAATACGAGTAGCTTTATTACGTTTTCTGATGAACGATTTAGATTTTATTCCCCCTCATATACCAATTTTGGCAAATAACAATTTAAATAGTTTCTTCAATAGTTTGGTTTAACGATCTACCTAAATTTATATTTCTAGGGTTCTGATGACAACATGAAATAAGGACTTGGAATAACAAAAAAGTTAGGTGTCTTTTTTGTTTAAATTATAAATTTCTTCATTAATTATTTCGGATCACATTAACAAGTGATGCATATTACAAAATGCGACATGAATCTTGACCAATACTTTGAAAAAGTACAGAAAACGTTATCAAATATATTTCATTTGTATTGGAAAAACTAAGTTGAAATGTTTCATGTGTGTTTTTCATTTTATTTGAAGCAGCGTAGAGAAGAATGCGAGCATGCATGCAATCGGATGTTAAATGAGTAGGTACTGCAGTTCATAAACAGCCAAATCGATCCCTATGTAGGACCTCTCCTCTCTCAAGTTTTCCGTGGATGCGGTGCTACTAGTGAGGAACTATTCCATTGTAGTTTGTTTAAAGACACTCTTCACAGTAACAAAGTGCTGTGCACACTGTTACATCCAGCAGAAAAAGGTAGTGACGCCGCACTTCAGCACAAGACAATTCCCGTTCAAAACGGCTCTTTTCTGACAGGACGCAAACCCAAAAAATATTTTGATGTCCTTTAACTTAATAAAGTCCATATCCCAGTAGATGAATTATCATCATATCGAAATCACTTACTTGTTTTTCTTCCATACATCATCTTTCCAATTTAGATGTTTTTATTTATGTTTTCAGGATTTACGTAGAGCTGTTACTTTTTACCGTGACTGAATAAATCTACTGAACCCTTATTCCGTTCAGACTAATATAGCACACTTGCTAATCTTTTTATATCTTATAGTAAACTGCTAGTGATGGGTCATTGGTGTCATCTCTGGTAGTTTACGATAGCCAAAGTTATTTGATTAAATTAACATAACAAATCAACTATTTAAATGCTATTAAATAGGCAGTAACAAATTTTCGTTCTAGTTTTAAAATCTTAATGCAAATGAAATAGGAAAGTTTTGCTACTGTTAATATTAAAATTAAATATATATAAGTACAGAAAGGGTTACATGTGTTTGCATACGATAGGATGCAGTGACCACTTAACTTCAAGTGGCCTGCAATCCTGCATGCTCTTTCAATGCTTATCAGGCATATATAAAAATAAGTGTGTCTTAAAAAATATGTTTCGTAAAATAAATAAATAATCAGTTGATGATGATTAATAAACATGTTTCAATTTCAAATTTAAAGGTTCATGTATTTCTATCCTTTAGTGGTTTTAAATCAAATCAAACAGTTCAATTCATGGAAACTGAATGCAAATAGAAACTCTACACGAATCACGTCCGTGACCCGACGGCGCGGCGGCGCACTCATATATTTATTTTATCTTGTTCAATACACTTAAATACAAATTAATACAAGCGAAGGACCGGACCTTAATGGCGGTTCGGACTGTTTATTTTACACCTCGGCTGGGACACGCGAGTTCCATTTTTAATTTTTTTATTAGCCACAATGTACCACGCTTTTAGCGCCTTCGAAAAAGGAGGCTAGAATTCTTTCTCGGAATCAAACGATAATAGGTGCCGTTTGAAGGAAGAAATTCTATGTGAATGTAAACATTGATAATAAAAGTTTCATTTTTTTTACTACACTGCCTACTATTTTACAATTTTAGGTACTAGTTCTTTTACTAGACGATCTGTGTGGCATAGTGATCGACATACCGGTCTACTATTCATACTGGTACTGGGTTCGAGTCCAAGCGGTGTAGGAATTTGAGTAAAAAATATGCACTTTCTGTTTTTGGTCTGTGTATTTGTGTCTGTGTCATCGCACCCACGACACAGGGAATTCAAGTGGGTCTATGAGTGTGAAGCTTTGTTTTTTAATTTTCAATAAATGAATTACAGTAATTTAATATACATTTGAATTATATTAAACCAGATATTATATTCATGTCACAAGAATTGTATCTGTATAGTATAGTATAGTAGAGTTCAAAATAACGAAAAAACTATATAATTAATTACTATAGATAGATTCTTGTACTGAGCTTACGTTTTTCAAATTCTCAATAAGTATTTTGAGGCAAATCTGTACTATCTAAACGAAAGCGAAGTACCACGAAGTAACTAGATTGAGATGTAGTTATCATTGTTATATAGTAGTACTAGACTTTATGCACGTACGAAATGCAGGATTTTGCTTATCTTTTCTTAATTACTGCAAGCGTGGTTTGAAGATGATTCTTTTTAGTTTTTTACATCTAGAAAAGAAGAATTGAGTACTATATAAAATGTTCATTTTTATCTCAATTACTTAGGGTATTAAACCCAGCGCTCGGGTTTCGTAGTTATTAAAAGTATCTACTGATTATCGACACGATATTGACATTAATATTTGAAAAATATTATCGAAACACCTCAGTCGTCGATAAGAATGTCAGGCCACACGCAGCAGGTCATTAGACACCTTCCCGAGGAAAATAAATTAAACTAAACGAGTATCTCCACCAACAATCTTATTTCGAAATATCAACCTTAATTTCTGAAGAAGTGTTCACAAATTTAACGTACATGACTACTTTTCTTACAATCGCCTTTTGTATCATCGAAGAAAAACGTGCGATGGTTGTCGAGCAATTAATTTCGAACGTAATACGTAACCAGAATAAGTAAATCCGGATCAATTAAATGCCATAGGATACACGTACTATAAGTCAATTTGAAAGCGAAATCCAAGAAGTAATGACTTCAGCCTCTAGTTTATGGTGAAAAAGAGACAGAAATGCATTTTATAATACCATCTCTCTTTCTTCATGGTGGTTATAGCTGTTAGTTTTAATTAATCAGGACTTACGTAATAGACTTTTCACGTAAGAGTTTCTTAACAATTCTTTATACTTGCACCTACTTGTTTCTGAAAGTCACAATAAAGCTTTATTTCCTGTTAAACTACCTAAGAATAGTTTTAATTCAGAATTTTCAACTTATTTATGGTGATACAATTTAAGATAGTTTATCAAATAGCTATCTGAACATCGTATTTTTATGCCAATATAATTAATTTGAATCAACTGGATAACATCTTCGATTGTAACATTCCATTACAAGAGGTTGTAAGCGGAATTTTTATTTAACCACCTATGCTGTACCAAATACCAAGAATCCAACTTCATTATTCAAGTAGCCTGAGAACAATTAAAAATCTAATCAGTATGCGCTATACGTTAGTAAGCTATCCGCTCACCTGACAGTTTTGTAAGTACCGATAAAAAGCGTTTGTTATAGCTATTCCTTATAGCAATTCCGATGCCAGTCAGAAAGAAGGATAAATAAAAACAGTCCAGTTGGTAATCGGTGTGCTGCACTAAAATGAAGCTTTTTATTGTCTACATGTCACTTAATTAGAGCTGTGAGGACGTGGACGGAAAATCTACGTCGATCATAAAACGCTGTTCAGGTGCAATGATCTAATAAAAGGTATAGGTATTCGACCTAATACATAACTAAATAGACTCCACTGTATGTAGTTACAATGTAATATTATTACTGTAACAATCATCATCAACCCATTATCGTCCTAATGCTGGGCACGGGTCTTCGCTCAGAGATCAGAGTGTTTAGACCATAATCCACCACGCTGGTCAAGTTCGGACTGGCGGACTTCACATGCCTTTGAGAACATTGTGGAGAACACTCAGGCATGCAGGTTTCTTGACGATGTTTTCCTTCACCGTTGAAGCGAAAGTTAATTAATTTACAATACGTATATAATTTAAAAATAATTATAAATAACAATTTCGAAATTTAGACGTGCGGGCCGGGATTTGAATCGCAACCCACTGGAGCGGAAGGTCGAGTTTGTTAACCACTAGGCTATCAGTCAGTTTTGTAACAATTGTAACAATATACTACTACAATGATACAGCGATATCTATGTTCTACGAACCTATAAACGAAAACTCAGTTCAAAATTTTATGGTTAGATCAAAGTTTTAAACCACTTTTTAGTAAAGCAACAGTGCTACTCACAGTGTGTTTTAGAATACATAAAACAGTTGGCATTCCAACTTAGCCTTCAGAAATAACAACGTAGTTACGGACGATCTCAAATAGGACTACGGAAAATTATGGGTTGGATCGTTTTAGCTTGATTAAGGTCTATGGGTTGCAGGGAATCCTTAACATCAGGAAGCCTGCATGGTTGTTTTCTATTTCGTTAATATAACGAGGTATCCACCAGTTTTGGTGCCGGAAGGCAAATGTTTCAGAAGCTGATGAATCTTTCTTTGCAGTTTCAGTATCGTGGTTCGTGAATTTATATTACAGTATGTTTATTTACATATTTATATTAACAATGATTGTGTAATCACGTGCTGAGTGACTGGTAGCCTCGTGGTTAAGAATCTCGACCTACAGCTACGGTGGGTCGGGGTTCAAATTCCGGCACGCACCTCTAAATTTAGAAATTGTTGTTCATAATTGTTTCTAAATTATGTGCGTAGTAGAAATTAATTATTACTCGACTTAAGGGTGAAAGAAAACATCGTGAGAAAACTTGCAGACTTTAAGCTGTAAGTAAAAACAAAATGGTTTTCAAATGCATGTGCACTGGGCTATCGTGATGGACTATGGCCTAAACATTCTTACATCAGACCTCTCTGACCCGAGCCCAGGAGCGGGACAATAATGGGTTGATGGTGATGTGTACTCACAACTTTGAATGCGTGGATTATGATAAAAAACATATAAGGGAAATACTTTCGGAATTCTACGAATTCGTAGGAATTCTTTTTTTTTTCATGATAAATAATGGATTGCATATGCCAATACAGGATCATTATACAATTCGGAAAATCATCATCATCTTGAGCAGGGTTGCTTCAATTTGTTACTTACTTATACTAAAAAATAAAAGGATAAAAAGACAAAATCTTATTGTAGTACTTAAGTAAGGTTTTGATCATAAATATATCATTTTTTAAAGTTATTTTTATCCAGTAAATTTTAGGTAAGTTATAATAAACAACATGCATAACAAAATTTAAATAATATGTCACTAAAATATACAAATACAAATAATAAATGTTGTAATATAATAGATAATAAATGATGTAATACAAATAACTGTTGTAATATAATAGACCACTTCACTAAAAACACGATATCTAAAGTTTTTAACAACAACCTGATATTACTGTAAACAAAATTATCCTTTTAGAACCCCAATATTCTCTTCTAGATATTTTTTAAGCTAGTGTTGCGCTGATAAGATTATTGCTACAATAAAAATATTAGATAGTCATCGCAAAATAAACCATACCACAAATCAAATGTCAAACAGTATTTGAAGTAGAGCATGATATTTAACAGAGGTCACGCCTAACTGATGAAGTAAGACTTCCGTGCCTGTTATCAACATTTTCACAAATTAGAAATTGAGATTTATTAAGAAGTCACAAAAAGATAAACGGTGAAAGATAGCCAACGATACCTCGTTCGGCGGTGTGCTAAAAAATAGTTCCCCCCTCATTAGGTTCATGTTGGAAAAAAATTGGCATACAATTACCGTTTACCCCTACCATTGTACGCTTGAATATATCTTGAATTTAATATTTTAATGTGAAAGTTCGTGATGATTGTGAAGAAGGAAAACAAAGATAAAATTAATCATTAAAGTTGTGAAATCACAATTACACAGAAGTTTGTAATACGTAGGTACCTACTTAGCAAAAAAAATGAGGCGCATATGTGGTGTTTTCATCGATTTTTAGACGTGAGTGAGCTGTTAATGTCACTCTGGCGGAACGTCATGGACGGATCACCAAAGTCTTAATTCGAATGCTTTTAATCTTAGTCTATATATTACGTGTAAAATTTTGATAATCAATTGATTTTGGTAGAATAAATAACAATTACCTACAGAAGCTTGATGCCCTGTCCGCATGCCCACGTACGATATAATTACCCAAAGATAGCACAGATTTGCCGATATATAGAATAGTGTATCATTTTTAAAAATTCCCATCCTAGGTACGTAAAATTATTATAAAATACCGTGTAGCTTTATTTGATTGCATAATAATAGCGTAAATACGGTGTAGCTTAAAAAACTTATTGTTACGATGTCGCATTTTTAGTATTATAACTTTTTGGTATTTGACAATTTTCAAAAATTATTTATCTGTGTTTATATGTCTATGTATGTATATAAAAAATACATATTGTCATAATAACTTCATACAACTACGTACATGTCTTATTCTATTTTTAATTTGCAACTAATGTGAGCCATACATTTATGTAACAATATGCTTTTATACAAAATGTTGTAACTGCCTGAGTAATAAAAATAAAAATTTATGTTTTAATGACAAACACAACTCCTCTCTTTCGTCATGTCAAAAAAAATGTCTCATTGCAAATTCAGACCGGTAGTAGGGGCTCCATCGTAGTATGAACCTACCCCGTTAATTTACGACAGTTCGCGCTCACACGCAACTATAAATCAAGATGAATTACAACAATGATCGGATCTGGCATCGACGTTTAATCCGGCATTCATTACTTTGTACGAAGACGCGCCGTCGCCTTCTACCGGTGAAAATTGACTCGACGACAAAATGTACCGATATTTCTTTAAGATACCAGTCGAAGCGGCAAGTGGTATTACTAAGTGTCAGATAAATAAGAAATATAAATAACGCTATCATAGGATTACTATATTGGTATTCATTGTACACACAAAGACAAGATCACCAACACGCAGACCGGAAACAGAAACATAAACATACATATATTCATCACTTAGATTGCTGCCTCGCTGGGAATCGAACTTAGAACTCTTTCAATGGTAGGACGGCATGATGAACGCGTAACACGGGTAGTCTCCCTACGCTTTTGGTATACTCGTAATGATCGCTGGTCAAATCTCAAGGCTCTAGGTTGGTTTCCTGGGCGGAAATAATCTATTTAATTAGTAACTGTAATCCTTTGTATTAAAGGCGATTTTTCTTCATCACACTTAACGATAGACGGAGTGGAGGCGTTCTCACTTGTTCTTCAGGAGTGGCAACGCATTCACGAAGAACATCAGAGAGAACTTCGATCCTAATTGAGGTTGGGTGTAAATGTCTTTGGATTGCAGTCCAATTAATATGGGATTATCTAAATGCTGATTTCTTCCTAAATTAATTTTTATTATCAACATAAATCCATTATTATTCCACTGCTGGACACGAGTTTCCTCTCGGAGATAAGAGGAATTTAGGCCATTGTTCTCCACGCTGGTCAAATGCGGATTTTCGGATTTCACATGATTTTGAGAATATTATGGAGAACTAGTTGGCATGCAGGTTGTTGTTTTCCTCCCCACGATGTTTTCACTCACCCTCGTGGCGAAAGATAGTTAATTTCTAATACAGGCATAATTTTTAAATATTTTTATCTACCTACCTGGACCCCGGCCCACCGGAACGACAGATCGAGAATCTTAACCACTAGGAAATCACTAATTTAATCACACAATCACATAATTTGTATAAATAAATTAAATTCATTGAAAGGTCCCATTCTCAGTATCTCTCCAGATTGTCATTGTATTCTATATGATTTATGATCTAGAGACAGGATACATAACAAATGTCTTACATATAACAAAACAAGTTCATTTAAATCAAAACTTTAATAAATGGTACGTAATTTAATAATATTGAAACAATAACAGAAAACACTGTTCTTTAATCGGCGTTTTCACTTGGAGCATCGTACAGATTACGGAGAGCGAGAAAATATTTGTTCAGTCCGTGTCATAAATGAGAATTACGAGAAACGATTAGAGCGAGCAACCTAATTCCTTTAATGAAAAAGTGAAGCAGTTACACGACTAATCGCGACTCAATCGACGTCTATATTTTTTAGTCTTGAGAAGTTTTTTAGTATTCAACGAGATTTTGTAATGCTCGCTCTATTATGTAGTGAAATCACGGCTTTACGCATACATTTAATACAATGCGAACAGTTACCATTAACATTTAGATTTATCAATGCCTACTTGAATCTAGATCTTATAAAATAGACAAGGAATTACTTTCGAGGGCGTTTACAGTAAAGAGTCAAATGCTGTTTAGTAACGTTACCGATAAGCAATAGATCTGAATTTTATCTCTGTTTCAAAGGTTCTATCATACAACATATTACTAAAAATTTTACCGTGATACTTACAATAACGGTACGGATTGAACTTTATAATACCGTGGATTGTTTTACTGTTTGCTACTTTCTTCTGATACGAAAAGCACAGAAACTGTTCCCATTTTATATGACTGTAGCTATTGGATAATTCGATTAGAAAGTGTTGCTCATGAAGCCCTGGTTGCTAACACGGCGAAATGACGGCTCATTAATTATTCCGAAGTGTCGTTAACCAGCCGATTTGAATAGGCCATTGCTATAAACAACGGTGCTGATATTCTGAGAACAATACAATTGGGCACTACTAATGAGTCAGGATGTGTTGCAATCGACCTGTCACTGGTCTAAATTCATATTTATAAGGCGAATGTAACCCAATGTCTTTTTGCTAAAATTCATATTCACTTTCTATGGTACCTTTCCAAGGGTACCTTCTTTTCCTTTATCTTTTAATGTGTTAAACTATATGCCGACATGTGTATACTGCGTTACGTGCACTTTAGCCCATTTTGAGTTTAAACAGCTTTTTTTCATATTCAGTTATAAAAGTTTCAGCCTCTTCGAACTCTTTCGAGTGTCAGAAAAAAGCGTCATGTACTAAATACTCATATAACTACTAAGATTTCTGTCCTGCTTGGAGTTGAACCCATGACCTTGTGTACGACAGATCGGCATGGTGAGCATTGTACCATTCGGGATATCAGTGAAAGCTATTTTGCACATTAAATCTAACATTCAGATATTCTAACTAACTATTTAAATTCGTTTCAAAACGGTAATTGAATCGTTCTAAATACCAGCACATATTTTACTGGAATCGATACTTAATTATTGTCACTTACACGGAAAGAGGTACTTCTGACCCACATTTCGATCTTAAGTTGAATTACGTGATTTGAACCATACATGAATGTCGAATGAAAATATTTTCTAGTATGCATTACATTGCTCTATATTTTTCTAAGAAATTGAATGTAAGTTATAGCAACAAGCAATGTAATGAGAACTAAGGAGTGATTACATTTTCATGTCACGTAGTTTATCCGTTAGTTTGCATTTGTTTCCTTAATTTAAGATATTGTTAACAAGCTCGTAAATTTAGTTAATACATTATAAGGCAAGAGTTTACCTTCTACTTTATATTCATTAAGTATTAAATTACTACTCGTATGGCAACGTAGGATACGATTATGCAGAAGATCCCCAAATGTTCAGCGGTCGTAACAGTCCATGGAGTCCAGTCCACAAATGGAACCTTTTTGAGACCACAAACCACAAACAGTCAAATGGAACCTTTTTGAGATTGTCAAGAAGAAAAAACAATGTGGATACGTTGTTGCTCTTTCTTAAGGACTCAAAAAGTTGTTACTTTTTATTATAGATATTATTTTTATTTAGCAAGTTTTTATTGGTTAAAGGTTAATACTTCTGTAAATTACATATTTTGATATAGGAGGCTGCAGGCGTAACGTTATATTATTTTTACGAAGGGAAGAACGATAAAAAAAGCTTGAGAACCCCTGCTCGAGGCGCCTACCTCACGACAATATGTGCGAGAATTTTTTGGACTTAAAATATAACCCAATGAAGTGTTCTGAAATTGCGACCAACCCGCGAATACTTGCAGCCTTACGTCATCCACAGTACCTACGTGTTTTACCGCTAACAAATAAACATTAATATGGGAAGCTCGCTACAGCCAATGTGCCAGCCAACGCTGCCCCCACGAAGATGGCTATTGTCTCTCCAAAACGTGACTCCAAATGTTAATTGGACGATTAAAAGACGAATGCGGGTCATTTCGACCATTACCAGCGGAGCCCTTTTGAATATGTATAATAAAATTATTAGATAAAGTGAGCACTCAATTTGTGTAAGGTTTCTAATGAGGTTATGCGCTTTCTTGTCACAGATGGAGCTTGTGCACTGAATGCGCAAGTGCAAAGCCGGATGCGCGAAATGCTATTTGTTGTATGCGTAACTGTGCAGATCGGATGGAGAATATTATATTAGTGCCCTTGGTGTGTTAGCTAAGTCGCTTATTAATCAAGATAGTAGCATAATAAATGGGTTTCGATCACAGAGTGACAGGTGTGCTAATTATGGGCGACAGTAGCGTTCCATCATGCTGATATCGTAAACAGGGTGTTGCCAGTGGCGAAGACTTTTTGACCGCTGCGAGTTGCAGATTACTTATGATATTTGATCCATGTCGTAGTTTACAGAGTAACTTTTTTAGCAATATAAATAACTATTCTGCCCGAAGAGTGTCACGATATTATGTTATGTTAGTATGTGATAGTGATGTAGTGTGTAATAGCCTAGTGGTTAAGAATCTCGACCTCTCGCTTCGGTGGGTCGGTGTTCAAATCCCGGCACCCACCTCTAATTATCGAAATTGTTATTTTTAATTGTTTCTCAATTAGATGTGTATTAGAAATTAATAATCACTCGCTTTACCGGTGAAGGATACCATCGTGAGGAAACCTGCATGCCTGAGAGTTCTACATAATGTTCTCCAAGGAACTTTTTTTCTTGACTAGCGTGGTGGATTATGGCCTAAACACTCTCATCTCTCCCAGTAGTGGGACTATAATGGGTTGATGGTGATGTATTAATATAAATTAATAAAAGATCATCTTTTTACTTTACAGAATTTAGGACCTTTTTCACTATAAATTATTTTGAGTTCGTTGGTTCAGATTTTTTTAAGTAAATTGCAGTATTAAAACCTATTACAATTTCACATTGAAAAGATATAAATATTTAAATACCAAAAGATTTAACGAAATTTGGAACCACAATTGCGACTACAATTTTTGATTGAACTCGCCGTATTTTTACTTTTTTTATATGTTTTAGGAGCAACAGACGAGCACATAGGCAAAGTTCATCTTCGTTCATCTTCAAAGAGGACAGAGGTCCTATATAAGGTTGTGTGTCTTGTTGTAGAAATAGGGCAGCGGTGGTACCACCGCAGGCGAGTTTTCGACATAAGACTACCACCATCAAAGGTTACATAAGATCAAGCAAAGAGCTTTCTGTAGGGTAAGTGTGACGAGGGAATACAAATTACATTTCTAACATGTCCTATGTGTTAGATCTCGTCATCGCATATGGTACCTAATGAGTCAAGTATTATGCAGCTAGTCGAAGTTACCCAAACTAACCAATACATTTGCATACGTTTTGCCTCATTATTTGCACGCTTTTCTAGAAAGCTTTGGTTAAGTGCCAACAATAATGTCTATGTGGAGCAAGTGTTCACATATTTAACCTTAGTAATATGTCGCTATATGTGAAATCTTCGTTATTTTAAAAATAAGTACCCATACATATACCAATATAAATAATGTATTTTGAGTTATTTTTTTTATCTTAAAAGAATAGCAAACGAGCATGCAGGCCACCTGATGTTAAGTGGTTACTCCAG
>DWKW01000336.1:0-17865 GCA_018250115.1 Doberes anticus | reverse complement strand
TCCACATACGACCTCAGATAGGAGTTTCGTCCTAGTTGAGGTTTGATGTGGATGTCCATGGGTTGTAGCGACCACTCAACATCAGGTGTCCTGCTTGCTTGTATGCTACTCTTTTAAAACATAAATAACGTGTTATGTGATAGCCGTTATAGTCCACTACGTTTGTTAAGTCTGAGATTAGAGGAAGGCTAATCAACACTCCAAATCTGTCCAAATATGTGTCGTATATACATATGTCGTAGGTGCGATGGACACACACATAAACAAGCACACAAATACCCAGACCAGGTACAGAAATATAAATTCATCATTCAAATTTCTGTCCCACTAGGAATCGAACCCAGGACCCTCCGAATGGCAGACCGCACGTTGGTCACGGCGCCATACGGGTCGTCAAGAATGTTACTAATCATTAAGTTCGTCTACTGTAAATGCAATGAAGGGTAAGTAAATTAATTAAAATCTAGATGAGGATATCCGTTGGTTGCGATGATCATAATGTGGTCTGCATACTCCATTCATCCTACAATAAATCAATAAATAATTATGGCCCTTCTGTTTTTAACACAATCCTAATCTTTGCCTGTCGCCGGCCGGCATTAAGCGGGGACATACTTTTTACGTCATTAGACATCGGGCGGATCACGGGAGTTATGGCGGTTGCTATGAATCGATTATACACTGCCTATAGGGGATATCACAAGGGATGTGACTTGTGGACTTTTTCTTTATTTCCGAATAAGTATATGAATATTTTTTCTTAACTACCTATAATTCAGTTGTATTGGGTGTAGGACTTAAACTTAACGTAAAGTAGGTATCTAATAAAGTTCTTTGAAGTGTCTTGCTAAATATTCTTTTTAATGTGAATTTAATAAATTTTGCTTCGTATTTATACCCAAACTGAGAACGGGTCTTTGTGTAACTTGGAGAGGTCTGGAGTATACTCGACGATGCTTTTTTGTACCTAATGCCACCTAATGTAAAGTGGTTACTGCAATCCATGGACATACATATCCAACCTCAAATAGAACCCAAGTCATACAAGGTTATACGTGATTGCGTTGCTACTCTTGAGGGCTAAGATGGAATGCCTCTTATGTATATGTCCATGTCCAGTATATTCTGTTTAACGACACCCTTCAAACTCGAAACACAGCAGTGCTCACACTTCTGCTCTACGGCAGAAATAGGGCAGCAGGGGTGCCGCAGTAGACGATTCTTCGACATAAAGACTACTATTACTAGATGACTTTATTATTGGAATAATTACAAGATCGTTAAAATTGATAACAGTCGTTATAAGTCTCAACGATTAAGTACTCGACGTATGCCGTTTGATATTTATAAAAAAAACAAAGCAACTCGCGATAGGTAATTTCAGAAGTCAAATTAAAATACGTACGATACATTTTAAATACAAACGCATTTCCATGCAGCCCCGCAATGATGTGCAGAGGCGTAAACAAAAATGCAATGTAACTACACAGCAAACACGAAACACCGCGAACAACGCGCGCTACCTACATCATCGGAACAAACGAAACGCGGCAATAAACATTCATTTCGAAATTAAACACATCTACCTGCGAGTTTACCATCACGAAATCACTAAATGAATAAAACAGTGAGGAATTGGACGCCGTAAATTCGCATTCGGCGAATATCAATTTGGCTGAGGGCCGCGGGAGGAGGGGCGACCGATAAATAAAAAAATATATCAAATACACCGTACCTACCTACGTAACATGAAAGCGGTGAATGGCACTTGTGAAAAATGGACTTGCCGCTCTTCCAGGGAAGCAATCATTCAAACTGGCTGTTGTCTGTTTGCGCCTGTGCTCTTTTTCGCCTAGCATCGGATATTTTTTTGCAATTTTTTTTTTCTTTTTCGGCACTGTCATTCGCAGAGTTCAGGTGTGGGGACACGTGGTCCGGGACAAAGAAAACAAATATTAATAACCGGCATTTTTTAAAGTCCTCGCCGTAGGGCAATCGTTTATTGTTGTCAATATTTCGTAAATGATTTGAGTATGATGCGGCGTTTTTTGCCGATGTTGCTACCTTGCTCGCGGCATTGTTGGCGGGTGGGTGGAGCGACGTTAACGCGGCCAAACTTGCTTTGTTATGTTTATTTAGTACCTAATGGCCAGGTTACGGTAGCGATGAATTCGACGAAAATAATAACCTTTTTTTTAAAAGAGCCAAGTAATTAATGGTCATACGAACAGAGAAAAGAGCTTAAGAACTGAAAGTATTCTGGTACTATTTTTAATTTTTACTTACGTTAAAAAATATTTTTCATATGAGAATTACAATGTTCAAGACAAACAGTCTTTAAAATTGAGGTACCTACATTTTAACTCTCTAATAATCACAAACCAGGCCATCGTGGTGGACTGTGGCCTAATGACTGTGGTCAATGATGATGAATCACCAAATTAACAAAACATAAATTTTGATCCAATGAAATCAAATTAATGCATAAATAGCTTAATTCTTGAACGTCCATTACCCTCTAATCAACAAAACCTATACGAGTCCCTATTCCCTAAACACCGTTCGAGCATTTTTTCGTAATTAAAATAATGCCTACATCTATTCTTCCTCCCCCATTCATTAACCCAATGTGCTGTAGATAAATGTTGTTTGACTTGTTTGCCCGAGAGGACGGATCCCTACTCACAAATATGCCAGTTTTGGTCCGTTTACTTAAATTAGACGGGAATTTTATCGTTCGCTTTTTTTCGGACACATTTTTAATACCGACCATGTTTTTTTTAATTAGTCCTCGCTTTTGTGACGTCTAATTAATTGTGTGTAATGTAATTCATACATAAGAGTAAACACTGTATAGGGTATTATCTGTCTAATTAGTAGCAGTGCTTGAGAGCAAAGTTTTTTACGCTTAATTTTTTGCTTAGCAATGTATGAAAGCCATTTTAGCAACTAAAAGTCGGTAATTAGTCGGAACGAGTATAGGTGTTGTTTCATTTGAAAGATTTAATGCGAATTAGAGATTGCTTGGTGCACATCAGATTTTTGCTTCCTTTACTTCACTAAGTTAACTTTTGTTCTTTTAGTAATTTAGAATTAAGCTTATAAACCACCGGTAATGAGTTGGATAAAACGTCTTTCGTACGGAAGTCAATGAGCTGCAGGAGGCACTTGAGCTTATTTGTATAAAAATAGAAATATTAAGAAATGGTAAAGTAAGCTTGCGCAATATCTTAACGTTCCACCGACCGAGGGCAAAAGTCTTAGCAGAGTTTTCAAGACGAATGAAATAAAAATGCCCAGCATATTTTCTGACCAACATTTAATTTAATTTGAATAAAGCCGTTTCAGCCACCAGCCGGAGACGTCGCAGCGAATTGCGCGAAATTCATAATAATTATCGAGACCAGTCGCAGTAGACACTGCGTAATATTCCACATTTTTCTCGGCACTCGACTTCTCGACCTCACATTTAACCCGAATTCCAGCAAACTGCATAATTTCGCCACTAATGAGAAGAGAGTCGGCGTCGTCTAATTAGCGAAGTCGGTAAGACGCCCACTAAATAGAGGTTGGAAGGAGCGGGGTGAGGCGAGGTGAGGCGAGGTGAGGCAGGGTGAGGCGGGTGCGGTTCCGAAGAGCGTGGCTCACCTAATGAAGTGTTTTGCTTTGACACGCGTGTTCGTTAGCAGACCACTTCAGCGATCGCGACGTGTTGTGTTCAGATGACAGCTTCCTCAAATTTACCACTTAAGTGGCGTGCAATGGCACTGCACTTGTTAACTAGTCTGCAGTTACTTATCACTGTTTACTTAATATTGTTGTTCGTTGCGTATAACGAGGGAGATGTTTTAATCTTCTTAGCGAAGTTTATGGCAAGGTATCTTGTAACAAGGTAACAGATTTGAAAGAACATAAAGAAGAAATGAAAGGTTTATTTTTATTTTATGAGTATTTCTCATGAAGCCTATGTAGGGGGAATATAATACCTACCAATACACTTAAGATGGTTGATATCACCAGAGGTAGGTTAAAGACCCGCCCTTTTACCTAAACTCATTAATCAGTCCCGTAAAAATGAGAACAGTGTTATAAGCACTTATGATGAAAAGCCGACCTTCACAAAAGCAAAAATAACAATTCAGGAAAGTTAGGTCAAATTATTTCAATACCTATATTTATAATATATCAAAAATACTTATAAGAATTGTTTTCTTATAAGGAAAATACGGAGTAAAGATAATTCTAATCTATGCAAGGCGTAGACGAGTGTCTCATTCACACCTGCTCACAATACTTAATGCATACTATGGCAAGTGTTACATTCTCTATTGATAAAATTAATATCGGTAATCAGAAATTTGATGATGAATTTAAATTTCTGTTCCTGGTCTGAATGATTATGCACTAGTCTCTGTACGTGTCCATGGCACCCACGACACAGGGAATCCTACGGTACGGTCTGAAGCGTTATTGAAACATACAGTGCATTTAAGCGTATTAAGTATGACCAAGTAAAGTTGACTCTGATTCTAGAGATGTCGTTGGGTGTGTTGTAGCGCTACTTGGATAAATAAACCTACTTTGTTAAATTTGTTAAACCTAATTTGTTACCTAAAACCTACTTTGTTAATTGATTAGTAGACACGTACCTATATGGACAAAAAATTTAATTCTGACATTATATAAGTAACCACAAATAATACGTATACGTATTGATAAGATTTATCATGACATTAAAATGGAAAATTGCGATAGACTTAACATTTTAAGGAAGAGCTTTATAACCGCGATTTCTGCAATAAATAATCACTTATCATTACACCTATATGCATGTTACGCTTATGTTTGAAATTAATAAAGAACTCTCTGTATTGCATGTAAAAATAATTTTTATTTAATTTCAATTTCCTTAACAAAACTCAGAATGACCTAAATAAATTCTACATCCTATAATATTCTTAGCAACAGAATATTTAATATAACGGCGGTTCTACGATAGCGCTTATGACGAAGGCTCGCCTGCGGCGGGACCACCTCAGCACCTATTTCTGACGTAAAGCAGCAGTGTGAACATTGCTGTGTTTCTGTTTCAAGCTTGTGGTTAGGCAGATTACACTGGACCGGAGGCATTCCAACTTAGTCGAGGACTACCAATGTACATATGTACCATCCGTACGCATCCACATACGAATAAGACTTCACAGATAAGATTTCCATCCTAGTTGAGGTTGGATATGGATGTCCATGGGCTGCAGTGACCACTCAACATCAAGTAGCCTTTATGCTCGTTTACTACTCATTCACAATTTAAAAAAATTTAGTGTTACCTACAATAAAATGCAATTAAAACCCTAACTGCGTTTTGTAAATTAATGTTTTGTTCACGTATAGGATACCTACAAACACGGTCTAATACTTAATTGCGTGCAACGTCTGCTACACAATGGCACGCGTAATCAGGCCGTGAGCGCCCAACAATAATATACCTGCAGTTGATACCAGGGATGCCACTCACATTTTTCTTTAAATTATCATCAACCCATTATTGTACGAGTACCACCACTGGGCACGGGCTTACTCTAAGTTTAAGAGGGTTCAGGCCAAAGTTCAGCACGCTGGCCAAGTGAGGATTGACGGACTTCTCATGTTTGAGAACATTATGGAAAACTCTCAGGCTCGCAGGTTTCCTCACGACGTTTACCTTTGCCGTTAATGCGAGTGACATATTTTTTAATACGTACACAATTTAGAAATAAGTGTAAATAATAATTTTGAAGAATTAGATAGATGTGCGTGACGGGAATTTAACCCTGACTCCCGTCATATGTAGAAGAAGGGAGTGACAGCCTAGCGGTTAAGATTCTTAATTCCTTCCTTCCTCGCGCAGTCGAGGTTGAGATCACGGCTCACATCTTTGATATTTCGAAATAAAGTGCGTGTTCAAAGTTAAGAAAACGTAGTGATATAACCTGCATGCCTAAAAGATCTCCATCATGTTGTCAAAGGCATGAGAAGTCTGTCAATCCTTACATGCCCAGTATAGGGTCTTAATCATGTCTACTCTGTGAGGAGATTCAATGGCTTGATTATGACAATGATGATTAAAAGGGCTTGATGACTCTAAAGTTAATTGACATACTCTCATGGAGCTGTTGCATGTAAAATGCATTATACAATGCATTATCGTTTTGTATAAGATATATTGTATAAGATGTATAAACTATGGCGTCAATTTTTTTCAATTTCATCTTAATAAATGATTGATTTCGAATTAAACAAAAGTCATACGTATAAATGACGGGAAATAAACCAGTTTTCAGACATCTACTACAGACATACTATGTATCGTTTTTACAGGAATGGTATGTAAAAATTAATTGTGTATGATGTCAACGACCTAGTTCGCTATTAATTTTTCTTAAGTAGCAACCCTGCAACCCACCCTAGCGCGTCGCGTAATCCAACTATTCAATTTTCAGGCCAAAGGATTGTCCTCGTCTTAGATTTTTTTTCACATTGCCTCCTCGCGTTGATCCAGTACAAGCTATTATTACTTGCGAAAATTTTACAAAACTCGGCCTTATGAATTACTTCTGATAATCTCATTAAGACACACAATATCTAAATAAGAATATCATCATCAACCCATTATTGACCCACTGCCTCGAAAATTTAGGCCGTAGTCCACCATGCTTGCGAAGTGTGGGTTGGCAGGCTACACATGCCTTTGAGAACGTTATGGAGAACTCTCAGGCATGCAGGTTTCCTCACCTTCGCTAAAAAAAGAACGTTAACCCGAGACCGGAACAGATACTTATTACCTAGATTCTGCCCCACTAGGAATCGAACCCAGGCATCTCCGAATGTCAAACTGGCACCGACCAACGCGTTAATGTACTGCACTACTTAAACATATTAAATTCTACGTTCATATTAAGCTTTCTTGTTTACGAAGCGTTCCGTTGACCTAAATTAAAATAACGAAAAAGGTAAGGTCGCGTTTCCGTTGAGCGTTTACGCTGAATTCTCCACTCGTCAGTTAAACATCGCCAACTTTCCTAATTGTAGCGAGATTTACGCCGAGGGAGTTGGAACCCGGCAGAGGAAAAACGTAATTATCCTTTCTGTTTTACGGAGGTGAGGAAGCATATTAAAAAACTTGAAAGCGTTGGCAGCCCTCGAGAGTGGAGCAGACACTGATGGCTATTAATTAGAAGGGTTGGATGAAGATATTTCATTATTTCTTCGTCGCCTCAGTTATCTTTTTTGGCTTTTGGGACAGGATATATTAACTTTTTTGATTAATTTAAAAGGGAATCTCGGTATGATTTAAGTAGTTACTCAAAACAAACCTTTGAGTAAGTCTTCGATAAATATTCATTTTGAAAATCGAGATTTTAATATGAGTTCCTTGGACACAGGTTGTTACTTGACTTGTTCAAGCATATTCTTGACTTGAGCTTTGATGGTGGTAATGTTATGTCGAACGGTCACCTGCGGTGGCATCACCGCAGCACCTATTTTTGCGGGTGCCTGTTATTTGAGCACTGCTGTGTTTCGGTTTGAAGGGTGTGATTAGACAAAAACAATGGGCAGGAGGCATTCCAACTTAGTTCAGGAGTAGCAACGCTGGAAGCGTTATCGATACTATATCAGACAGAACTTCGGTCCTAGTTGTTGTCAGATGTGGATTTCTATGGGCTGTAGTGACCACTTAACATCAGGCGACCGCATGCTCGTTTGCTATTCTATTCAAATTAAAGTAATTAAAAAAAAACAATCAGAAAAATATTTCCAAATTATTGCTTTGTTTACATATTTTTTACTTTTTGATTCCTTTTAAAGATTATCTTATTGTGATTAATTAGCCATTCATATCAAACATCAAATTGATTTCTGATAAATGATTGTAAATTATGATTTACAAACTTTTAGAAAATTAAACAAGACTTTAATTTAAACTTTCTGAAACTTTCGAAAAAGAATTTATGTGTCCAATTTATTTATTTAAAATAATACTTGCATCGTAATACTTTACTTGAATAAAGGGGTAAGAATGTATAAAAACACTCGTCCTGGCGGTTTTATACTGAGTTAAGTCAACCCCTAAGAGTGGTGCAGACGACATTGATGGCTATTAATTAGAACGGTTGGATGAAGATATTTCATTATTTTTTCGTTTGTGTATATATTATATGTATATAAACAAACGTACATATGTAAGTAATAAATTAAGATATGATTAGTGATTCCATAATACCAAATTACATTTATAAACAAAAATTTACTCTGTTTGATTTGCACATCTTATTCAGAGATTTATAAGACATTTGCATTGTATTGATGATTCACTTCGTCGTACTTTTATATTTTTGATGGTGGTAGTCTTAATAAGACGTCGTCGCGTAACGACGTTGTAATTAACTACTGCATGATAATTAAAACCATTTAGTTACTTAGTTAATAGGGTACTTATTATAAACAAAATAAATGAGTGTAAATAAGTAGCAAATTAATATTAAGCCTCTAAAACTATATTGAGTTAATGTTAACTGATTTCGTAATTAATTCGTTATTAATCGTAATCGTATTTACATGATAGGTACTGAATGTTAAAGCCTTAAAAATCATAAAATAAGAAGAATAAAAGTCATTTAAATTAGAGTAGATACGTCGCATGGTTGCATAGTGTACTTACGTGCGCGCTTGAATGACGCGAAATTCGTTCGATGGCTCACACGAGGTGCCCTCATGTCGGTCACACAGCCTTCAGCCCTCTTCTTCATAGGGTGAGATACACGTTCATGCTGCGCTTTTTCGATCAGGTATTCAATTTACTCTTACCGCTCCCCCATTCGCTATTTTTGGCTGAGCTCTTGTGGTTAGCGGTGAAACCTTGTGAAGTTGTAAAGGCCAGTATGGTCAACGGCAAACTGATTAGCATTATCTTCAAGCCATGCCTGTCTAACTGAAGGGCATGGGTTGTCTCTCAGAAGTGTAGGTAAGGGTTTAGGTCATACTCCATCAGGTTGTCCAAATGCGGATTGAGGGACCCCACATACCTTCAAGAATGTTATGGACAACTTTCAGACATCACGATATTTTACTTCAACGCAAAGCAAGTGATAATTAATGATAATTCGTTTCTAACGCTGGAGCGGGATGCCGATAGGCTACACTGCTTCAACAGAAAACTTGCATTAAAAAAACTCAATTATTTCATCCTAACTTAGTAACTAATGTTCTTCCTCTAGATATGTACATCATAGACAATGAAAATAGAGAGTGCCACAAGTTGTCATAAAATTGAAATATGTACCATTAGGCAACATAAACGGAAGGGATCCCATTAACCGAGTCGCCATAACGGCATAAGCATAATAACACTGAAACACGCACTTATAGCAATCTCATATAATCAAATTGTGCAGTTTGTTAACAAGGTGCTAACTCCAGAATTTATGTAAACTGTTTTGAGCCCGTTCCACTTATCTGAGATTAAAATCTGGCTGTGCTGAGGCACCAGTAGGCGCCGGCAATCGCTCCTCAGGGAACCAGCTTTATTTTGCGGGATCTTATCTCCGCTTAACATATCTGCATATTCATTATAAGATCAATCAAACTGTTGTTTAAAACTGTATGAGAATAAAGCTGGATTTTAGGGTAATATGTGGATAATGTAGAAGGAAGTTCGGAGGCTGTGTTATTTTTGAAATATAGTCGATTTTATATGAGTTTTATAATCCACTGCTGGGAGAAATTTCATAACGCCTATGAATAAAGATTTTTTGTTCGGCGTAAATAAAGCATTGCGCTGAGCGGACGCCATTTTGGCTGAGTAGGGGCAGAAGAACTTGTTCAGAAAAACAGTTTACTACCTATATAAATTTTTTGTAGGTACATATGATTCGTTTTTGGCATACTACGTCATTATACATCCTCCAATCCACACTTGGCCAGAGTGGTGGACTGTGGTCTAAACCCTTTTTCATCTGATAAGAGACCTGTGCCCATTAGTTGGACAATAATGGGTTGATGATAATGGTAATGACGTATGTTAACAAATTTATTTCTGTCTTCTTGACTCAAATAAACCGTCTTTCATCATTTATTTGCCGACCCGTATACCGCCGTGGTCAACATGCGGTCTGCCGTTCAGAGGGTCCCGGGTTCGATTCGAGAAATTTGAATGATAAATTTAGATTTTTGTACCTGGTCTGGGTATTTGTGTGCTTGTTTCTATGTATGTCAATAGCACCCACGACACAGGAAATCCTTCTGTGGGGCTATGAGTGTGATGTGATACGTTATTTATTTATTTCTATATCTTGTATAACTATGCATAAGAAACTAAACACTATGCAAAACGGGCCATCCGATAAATCGATTTAAAAATGGACTAAAATAAATGGAGCCTATGAAACAGATCAAACTTCACTCTTGTTTTAACAAAGCTCAATAGTATTGTTTTTTTACAAATTCGTAAAAAACAAGAGGAATACCCGAGCATGAAAGCTTGCTTCCTACGCAGACACCACGTCGATGGCGACTCAATGATCCGATTGTTAGGCGATACCCTTCAATAATTCACCTGACATCCTGCCCACCCACTAGAGGGTGCCACAAAAGATCTTTGTTTCACATACCATTCACAAAACTGCATCATTGATTGTTTTAAACAGACTCCACGTCGACGACTTCGGAACGGTTCAAACGTGGATTTTTCTGTGTATTGTGTTGCGAAAATCACGTTTGCGACGGACCTCTATCAATCAGGGTATGGGGACCCCCGGGGGTTGTTTCCGACCAGGTGTCCTTTTGGAATTTGCGCCGAAAAAGTGCGCTTTAACTTGGATTTGAGAAAAAAATCCCCATTGTGTGTTTCTGGGTAGTGCGCGGCGCTTGTAAGCAGCCGGCCGCCAGGTAGGCGGGGTCTCCGAGTGAACGTAAATTTATTTCGTATAGAAATTACTCTTAAATTTATTGACGTCTAGAAATTTAACGCAATTTAAAACTTCAATATTATATGATGTTTCTGCATATATACATACGTATACCTACACAAGCCGATCATTTTTATCACGAAACTGCACTACCATTCGCGACCGCGAAAAGAGATTAAAATAATGAAATTATTAATGTAGTAACTATATTACATTACTATTATACAGAGATGTATTTCAGAAATAAATATATTAATTGTATTATTTTTGGAGCAGCAAACCACATGCATACCACCTGATGTCAAGTGGTCACTGCAGTCCATGGACATTAAACTACAGAAAGGTTTCGGATATCTGAAGACTAAGATGGAATCCCTCGTGTCCAGTGTAATCTGGCTAAACATACGCTTTGAGCCGAAACACAGCAGTGCGAGCACTGCTGATTTACGGAAGAAATAGGTGCAGCAGTGGCGAGGCCGCAGGTAAGCTAAAATACTAGCTGTTACCCGAGAAGTCGATCGCGTGGTCTCCAAAACTTTCACTCATATACATCGACTGCACATTGACTACCGCTGAACTATATGAAAAATACTTTACAAAATACATTAGTTTCTACAACAACTTGAGCCATTTTCCACCTATTTCCACTTATTGTACGTTGATTGCACTATATCAGAAACTTCCCAAAGTTTCATCACTATCTGATCCATTGATCAGATTGAAGAGATCAAAAACCAGATCAGAAGTTTAATGTAGATAACCATGGGCCGCAATGACCACTTAACATCAAATGGCCTGCATCAGGTTAACATCAGGTGATTTGCTGCTCCAATGATAATAAAAATAATACAATTATATTTATTTGTGAAACACATACATACAAACGTTCTATTTTATATATACAGATAATAATTTTTGTATCTTCTTCTACCGAACATTTGTTTCCGTGAAAATTCAAAAACATCAATCCTATTCATTTTAAGAAGGCTGATAGTATAAATTACGACCGATCGTTAAACATAAAATACGGACGGACATTCTAAAGTAACAACTAACAATCGTAAACCAATTGAAAATTGTCGCAGACTATTACGTTACACTTAAAATGTTTAACAATTACCACCAAACACAATTTCGTCTTTATCACCTACGTAATAAAGAACAAAAGAATAATGCACAAAACATTGGAGGTAACTTGCAGGCAGATAAACGCACTCATTGTTCGAGATTTATGAATCAATAGACGAATTTAAGAATAAAGCTGATTTTGAGGCAACGTTTATTATTTTTGCAAAAATGCGGTTGTTTTCATGTCTAAAGTTACTGTTTCATTATTTGCGTTAATACGTGGTTTCCATTCATTCATGGAAGATAAATTAATAACGTTTCACACTCATAGCCCCACAGTAGGATTTAACTTGTGTCGTGGATGCCATGGACACACGCAAACACCCAGACCATGTACAGCCATCTATCGTAAATTCATCATTTAAATTTGTGCCCAACTGGAATTCGAACCCAGGACATCAACAGAACAGGACAAGTCACATGTCTAGTAAATAAATAACTCACACTCGTAGCCCCACACTAGGATGCCATGTATCGTGGGTGCCATGGACACACAGAAACAAGCACACAAACCCAGACCAGGTAACGAAATTCAACTAAATCCATCATTCAAATTTCTGTTCCGCTGGGAATCGAACCCAGGACTACGTCGACCACGGCGCTATACGCGTCGTCCTATATCAAATCTTCGTCGTCAAAACCAAGCAAAGTTCATTTCCTAAGAGGACAGGTGGAAGTTTGACAGTCAAATTCACACACAATGGAAAACCTTATACGTCTCCTAAATCAATGCTTCATAGATTTGCAACAATGGTGTTTTCGGACGTCTTTGTATCCGCCATTATCTTTGGCCACGTGGGGCAGGTGTCCCGCACGCGCACATCTGCTGACACAGAACCGCTTGCGCAAGATTTTAATCGTTTTTTTAATCGATGACAGTCCTTAGGTATTCTCGCATATATCTAACGGATCCTCGGTTACCACCTGGCGGGTTTTTTGTTCAAAGTTCACAGATCGTAATTTTCATCTGATAAATTTTATTAAATCATCGGGATAAGATTGATGGCGTTGTTGGTATAAGGCTAAGTTTTGAGTTAACTCGTGGGGTCGGTCATTTCAAGACAGGGTCGGTGTTTAAGAAAAACTTACGTATACATATGTATGTACCATACAGATACATAATCGTCGTCACCTTCAGGGGTTTTCCGCCACGCTGGCCATGTTTGGACGATTGTCAAGCTTTACATGGAGAACTCACAGGCATGCAGGTTTCATTACGATATTTTCCTTCACCGTTATATCAACAGTTCATTATATCTAATACGCAAATAATTTCGAATATTTAGCGGCGCGCGCTGGGACTCGAGGAGAGGAGAGGTCGATATCAGACTAGTACTGCTCAATGGTACATGAAATAAATGAATTTAATTTTACTTAGACGGAGCGAAAGGCGATCTCAGGCGCATTAACCGGACCCTTAAATTCGTTGTTGGCTGAGGTGACGCTAATAGTGACAATTTTATTGCCTACAAAAAGTTATTAAACTAAGATACTTTAATAGTAGTAGTACTTTCCAAAATGTATTCTTTTTATTTCTACGTGAACTTCTAATACGATATCAACTTGTCTTTCGCCGTACGTCATAATCACACTAAGTCATTGACCTCGCAATACGTCCCACATGAATTGCGGTTGTTTAAATACGTTCCAAACGTTGTGAATGTCACCTGACGTTAAAGTTGTTGCGACCGAAGTACCATATAAGATGATACGTAAATGCTTTGTTACTCCTTAAGACTAAGTTGGAATGCGTGCTGACTTAATGTAGTTCTTCTCTTCAAACTTCAAACAGCACTGCTTTAAGGCGGAAACAGGTGCAACGGACGTGCTGTCGTAGGAGATCCTAGCCTAGAAGGTTCTACTCTACTAAATAATAAAAATGAAAGTAATTCAAGAGTATTACCAAAAATATTTTTTGTCCTTTCTTTCAGTATCGTGAAAATATCACGGAATAAATTTATTTTTTAATATGAGTTCACACCTTCAATGCTTCCAACAAGGTGCGTATAAGTGGTTCCGTGGAAGTATTTCAAATCAGAACCTCGTCGCGGTACAGGCAATAACGAATAACGTGACACGCATGCCATCCGTGTGCCGACTGCCTAATGTCCTACTGAAAGGACGAAGCCATTCACCCTATTTATTAGGTCTGTGTTTTGCAAAAGGCTAGCTACGTGTCGCGTACGGCAAAGCGTGTTTAGACATACGTTTGGTAAGTTGTTTAGTATGCTTCACAGTAGCATTTTTTTTATCTTAAAAGAGTAGCAAACGAGCATGCAGGCCACCTGGTGTTAAGTGGTCACTGCAGCCCATGGACATCCACATAAAACGACTCAACTAGGACGAAACTCCTTTCTGAGGTCGTATGTGGATGCGTTGCTACTCATGAGGACTAAGTTGCGTGTATACTAGTTCTTAACCATCCCGACCCCTCTACGTTGGGTCGAGGTTCAAATCTCGGCAAGCACCTCTATTTCTCGAAATGTTGTCTATTCTAAATTTTGTGGGTATTATGAATTAATTAGCACTCGCTTTAACGAAAATATTGTGCGGAAATCTGAATGCCTGAGAGTTCTCCATTACCGTCTAAAAGGCATATGAAATCCGCCAATCCGCACTTAGCCAGCGCACTGGACTGTGGCCTAAACTCTCTCATCTCTGAGAGAAGACCACTGCCCGGCAGTGGGACAATAATGGGTTGATGATGATGACTTGGTACGCAATGGGTTCCAAGTTTTAAATACGCATCTCAAATGTATTGTTTTTGTGTTTTGTGTTAAGATACTTGCGTGGTGTTCTCCATGATGTTCTTAATTACGTATAAAATATTTGGAAGAAGTAGTGGAATATGGCTTTCACTTTTATCATAAACATTTCTAAGGAGAAGTCGAAATAAAGTTGAGTTGCTATATTTACTATTTCATCCTTATTAATTCTCTACGTAATAAAACTTAAATGACTAAACATAAACATTTGAAAACAGAGGCACTAGAACTTGTACCTAGAGTTTTGATAGTTACGAAAAACCTAAATCGAATTTGCTATTTTTCTACGTCAGATAACTACTAAAATTGCTTTAATGAAAAGAATTAAATTATTAAAATCCCTTAAAAAACTCCATTAGTCACAAGCTAACAAATGATCGTGATGAAGTTTCCGAAATTATTTTTCATCCATTATTTTTAGACAATTAATAAGAAAAATAGAGCACTGTTATCTAAGCCTGTATAAATAGAGCGTTAGAATCTCATTAGTGTGAACTTTACTATAAGTAGTTGTGGTATTCGCGACACTATTCGGAACGCGCCGGAATATTCGGCAGCACGGAATGCCGAAAAGCCGACCGGCCCCGTGACATATTGGAATGTGACTCCATTTATCCCGCTTCCTATTGGAATCCGGAGTGACGCCAAATTGGAAAATGCGGTCCTATTTTTGGCGTTATTGATAATGCCACTTCTACCTACGTTGAATACCAGAAATTCGTATTGTATTTTTGCAGTCATATTAACAGCCGATTTTCTGTTGTAATAAATACGAAATCGTTTCAGAAGCGGCACGTTATAAGTGGTAAAAGTTTCAATTTCGTTAAAGTAAAAAATAAATGTCGTAAATATGTATATATTTTTTTTACCATGGTTCTTCTTATATGCAGACTTTTATGATGGTGACTTTGCTCGACAATACCTATCCTTATCTTCATCAAACTATTACCGACCCCTGCTAGGAACAGGTATACTCTTAGAGAGGAGTGGATTAAGGCCGTAGTCCACCACACAAGCTAAGTGCGGATTGACGGATTTTACATGCCTTTGAGAACATCATGGATAAGTCTTAGACATGCAGGTTTCCTTACGCTGTTTTCCTTCACCGTTAAAACAGGTGATAATTAATTTCTAGCACGCGTAGCTAGAATACCTATTCACCTACTCCACCTATTCTGTATTACCTATTCTAGTTATGTAACTTGAATACCAGCTAAGGTGTAGTTAAACAATTTGGATTTTACTCGTACAACTTAGTGTCACAGTATGAATCTAGGTGAGAAATAAAATGTAAAGTAGGTGCGGAATGCGCTACACTATTTGGAATGCGATGGAATATTCGCGGATACCGACCTGCCCAGTGACAAATTGGAATGTGACTCAATTCATTCCGCTTCCTATAGGAATCCGGAGTGACGCTAAATTGGAAATTGCGGCTCTATTTTTGGCGTATTGACCACCATGGCGATGGTCAATTTCTTTCTTTTCTGTTATTTGAACCATTGATTAAATTAAATAAAACTACTTTCAAATATTTATAGTTACATTCTTTATAACAGTTTTGAGTCTTGAATAGATAATAGCTATTAAAAATAGACAGCTAGCTATGCTAGCTACCTTACTTTGCGTTGCATACGTTTTTGCTATTGATCTACTCCTTCTTGGAGGTATTGAGACGAATGTGCTGCTCGTCGCCTTCTCTCTTCTACTCGTGAGACTTTTCTTACCCCAGATCAGCCAATTTGATCACTTTCGTGAAGAAAACAGGCAGACGGGCCACCTGATGGTAAGTGGTCACTGTCGCCTATAGACACGAGCATCTGAATTACCAACACTAATTTGGCTTGTCCCACAAAATGGAGATATTCAGCATTTCACTTGTCTCAACAACAACGGATATGTAACAAGTCCTTAAAGACTACAACACACAAATTCCGGGGTTCCGAGAATAAGCGCATTATTTCAGAAAGTATTTGCAGTAGGTCTGCCTAATGTTATACCCATTTCTTATAAAATACATTATCGACCCATTAGTGTACCATTTCTGGGAACAGGTGTCCTATCAAAGAGTGGTCCGGTGGTACCGGTCATGGTCCACAACGCTGGCCAAGTGTATACTGGCGGATTTTACATGCCTTTGAAAACATTATTGAGAAGTCTCAGGGTCCTCACGTTATAACTCACTACTAAGATTACGTTGACTCAAACTCTTTTTTTACCCTACTTGAATATGCCGTACTCTCTGGATCTTACGGAAGAGCAGTTAGATACCTGCTGATAGCTATTTTCACCGTTGCCTGAACAAATTGCTTCTTTAACTTTAAGATTGCTGATTATACTGGCACACAAATTATATTTCCCTGTATTGTGTCTAATATCTGACTGTACACCTTAAAGTTTGAAATAATCAAAAATAAAATGTGTATGTATTCAGCGCGTGTTAACTTATAGCGAAGTAAATATTGCTCTAAGCTAATATTGTATGGACCATTTAAAGTTCGTACTAATTTTCTGCTCCATTACTATAAAAATCCGAGAACGATTCAAACGGACTCGACTCATAATGATTTTAAAATGGGGTAAAAGTTCATACAAGTACTTACTATGCCATATCTACAATGAACTAAACGGATTCGGCATGCTCTGTCCGTCAAACGCGAGAACGATGCATGCATCGCACGTCAAAGGTCCCGGTCAACCCTTGCGTGCGTTATTAAATCACATTTTGACAAGCGTACCGTGAAAAATTAATCGAGTGTCGTCGAGTGAGCGGGCGGTAGAAAAAATGAAAACATGATGGCATTTCGCTTGGTCCCCGGGGCCAAAAAGGTCAGGCGGGCAGCCGCTCGTGAAATGCCTCGCCCTCCGGCCAGCGTGGACTCCACTGGGGATTCCAACTACGAAAACAATGTTACAAAGACAAAGCTGCAACAGATTGCTCTTTCAAGAAAAGAACAGTCACTGATACAAATAAGCATACAAAAACTTTACTCTAGAAATTCACATTTTGCTCTTTGCGACTCTAAAAG
>DWKW01000335.1:0-17879 GCA_018250115.1 Doberes anticus | reverse complement strand
ATTGTTTACCTGTAAAAACTGATACTAGATGGCGTTGAACCGATGGTCCTGAATCACGGTGTTAAGATTTCTTGTAGATTGTATACATATATACCGTCGAACAAAATAAAATTTTGTATTCGCTCGATCGTGTTTCATTGTGCGCCCTATTTATAGCATACGGACCCTCGGACAAAGAGTTCCACAATTACTTTCAAATTCACGTTTAGGTTGTGTGAGTATTCAACTATAAAGATGAAGTCTATCAATCCGCGCTTAGCCAGCGTGATGGACTATGGCCTAAATAGTTTGTAGCTAGAGCAATGTACATTATAATTTAACCAATTTTGTAGGATTGGATTTGTTTTATATCATTCGTTTTAATAACTTTGAATAGGTTATAATGATCATGACGGTTGAGAGTTTTGTGGAATACGAGTAAATTAAATTCAAATATGTATTTGATATGTATTATGCTTTTGAAAATCAACGTTTATTGAAATGTCATAACTGAGTCAGTATGGTGTTATATACATATTTAGGTATTACTCAATCTTTGGTTATACGTTCAAAACATTTTTATTGTCACTAAATTTATCTTCAGGTATATAAAACTTCACCTTCGAAATGATTTAAAAACAGTATTCATTTTAATAGAGATTTGTCGTGTTTTAGAACAGCCCTGCTCTCTGCGAAGTTACTACACATGTTTACGAAAAGGTTTATTGCAAATTCTCCTGGGATACCGAAGAATACTTACTGAAGTTAAATATAGCTAAAAGTTATAATTCGGTCGTGGATACGCCGGCCACGTATCTACGCTAATATATGAGAGTAAGCAGGTGGCGGAGAATGTCGCGGTATTAGGTATGTTCGTTTTTTTAAAGGCAGAAGAAGAAGAATTCAGAAAGTCTGTACCATTTTTTAAATCATAAATGATATTATCTTTTCAGAGGTTGCTCATTAAGAAAATAATTTATTTTGTATTTTTGTCTCTTTATATGTGTGTTCCTAATGACGTAAAAGCTGCTTGATTTGACTGAGATATGTACAGTTTAAATGTGTTATGGTTAAACTCGTTATGGAAAATTGAGGAATTGATAAAGAAATTTGGAGTCATATCAAAAAAACATTTTTTCTTTCATATTTTTTCTGCTTGTATGTTTATGTTAATAACGAAAAAACTACTGAGTACATTTGAATGAGACGTGTACAGTTTAAATGCGTTGTTGTTCATATTAAAGGACATCGAGGACTTGTTTAAGGGATTTGGAGTTATAATAGAAATAATGACCCCAGCTGAAAGCAAAAAAAAATGCGATTTATTCTAAAAGTCGAAATATAATTTTTTTTTTATTTCTATGAGTACAAGGCTGACATTTCAAATTTATTCTTTGTAACCATGGTTAGTACTAAATAAATGACTAGGCAGATATCGAGTGAGACTTTTTTTACAAAAATCTGCAAAAAAAATCCTATTAATCCGGCCATAATTCAGGCTAATGTATGAAGATGTATGTATTCACTGAAGTGTATTTAGATATTATACTAATTATACTTTGAATAATCGTTTTCTGTTTGTTTGATAAGTTTCAATTTAAGGCTAGCGTATCAACGATGATGGCGAAATGATAAATCATTATTTATCGTACAAAGCCTACAAATGTCAAATAATATGTTGCTCTACGTTTTTATATTTACAAAAAATTATATTTAAAGAAATATACCGCTATACGAAACTTTCATTTCAATTAAAATAGCCGAACTATACCGATTGTTTCTCGAACTGTTCGTATTTATTCATGCAGATAAAAGTTTCGCGACCAATGGAATAACTAAATTAATATCCGATAGCTCCACTGAACTTGGGCCACTAACAAACTATTGGAGTTTCATAAAATGAGTTTTACTTTTGTACACATTTCAATCCTGACCAATACAGATATCCCTTAACAATGTTGATTGGGGTAATGGAATATTGATAATTATAATTTACTAGCCGAAGCTCTTTAACAAAACGTTTAGTTGAATTGTAAAAAAGTAAATTCGACTATTACCCATTATCATGATAATTACTTCAGTTACATATACATATATGTATCTATAAGTAATATTCATGTTACACTATTTATCTAAATAGTACAAAAGTGGTGGAGACTATGGTCTAAACTCTCATCTCTGAGAGGAGACTCATGCCGAGCAGTGGGACAATAATGAGTTGATAATGAATGTAACATCAAGTTTTCAATGAAACTGAAAACTATGTATCTACTAATAATTAACCGCAAAGTTTTATTCCATGGATTAAATTTCGGATCCGAATATGAATCTCAAATTGGGGTACCTTGCAGTTCTAATAGTTGGATTAATTGCCCTCGTATAACAGAGCGAATTTTCGGGTTATATCAATTTTGCATTCATTACATTATTCTGAAAACGTTCAAATTTAACAAGTACAACAAAGAGAGAATTTAATAATTATTTAAAATAAGTATCAACTATATTCATTCCGTCTTGCAGAAAATGTCGTTTATACTAATACTGATAATTGTTTTTTAATTCCTACACGAGCGTAAGAATTTCATTCCATTTAAGTAAATTGTAGTATAATAATACGTCACTGTTGTATTTTTGTAACGTCAATTTATTTTTAATAAACACTTGCAATTTTAATCGATTTATGAGTTACATTAAGAATTTTTTAAATTACGAGAAGTTATTGTGTTAAATATAATTATATACTATTATAATATATAATAGTATGTATATATACTTCTATATACATATATTTATCTGATAAAAGCTCTATAGCGTTGCGATATGTTACCTCGCAACTTACTTCTTTGTATCTTTTTCTTCCAACATATTTCTATGTAACTTCGATAATCACAGCATGATCTCAGATGCTTGCAAATGATAATCACATATCCTCATAAACTTTTCACTGCAAATTATTGACAGATGCTTATTTACAGACTTATATATATACATACTACATATATATATATATACATATATACTATATATATAATATATATATATATATATATGCTATATATAATATATATATATGTAGTATACTAATGGTTAAGTATAATATAAGTTTAAAAGATTAACTTAGCTTCAACGCTAAGCAAGTTTTAAACAAGTAATTTAAATGTAAGTACGTAGAATACTAAACGTATCAATCAGCCATCCTAAACTCCACAAACTACGATCAATTAAGTAATTAGAACTAATTAGTTACTACTATTATATTCAATGTTGCTAAGGACAGAAACGCCATCAGAATATTCATGTACATTATCTATAACAACCTACTTTCCGGCAATTTGGTCTGGTAACGCAATAACCCCGGGGGACTACGGAAGACGGCGCGGTACGCAATAGGAGATGGTCTACGGTCACTAATTAGATAGACAGCGTACCCATTTTATGATCTGTATGCACTAAGTGCTTAAAATTCCTGAATCCATATAGCCAATGTATGTTGTCATAAATGAATTAGTTTCGTAAATGTTGAAATATGCCTTCGATACATTGTCGGTAACATAATAACATGGAGTAACGCAATTATGTATGTCAACGGCAAACTAGGTATAAGAGTCACTCATTAGATATACAAGACAGCATGTCACGTTTGTGACGATGAAAATTTAGTACCTAAAATTTTGTTACAACAATAATCATACAATGTGCTTAATTATTGTTATTATGCGCTTATTTGATGGTGGTAGAGTCTTATGTCGAAGGCTCGCCTCGCTCTGGCGTAAAGCAGCAGTACGAGAACTGCTGGGTTTCGGTTTGATTAGTATGGTTAGGTAGAAAAAACTGGAGAAGAGACATTCTAACTTAGTCTTTATGAGTAGCAACGCCTCAGATAGGACTTCCTCCCTAGTTGAGGTTAGATGTGGATGTCCATAGGCTGCAGTGAACACTTAACATAAGAAGGCCTGCATGCTCATTTGCTATTATATTAAAATAAAATAAAAAAATGAATTAAATCCAGTTAAGTATTTTGGTAAATTGGATATTATTCATGTTTTGGTTTAGATTAACGTAGCAATACCGGAAAGGAAGACAGCGCTACGCGGTATGAGATGTTCAATTAGTGATCTAATTACTCGTAGAAGGTATGCTACAAATTGATATACGCCATGGAGACCAATGGATTACGGAACCATGGAAATGTTCAGTTCACGTCAGTATAATATGAAATTTATGATGGAAACAGTCTATAAGAGGCAAATAGATTCACAAAGGTACGACGTATGTACAGCTTAGTTCGTTTTTTCATTTTTATAAAAGTGTATATAGAAGTTTTGTTCCTATGATAAAAAAAATATAAAAATTAATCGAGTTGTTATGAAATATAGTAATAGCCTAGTGGTTAAGAATCTTGACTACCACCCCGACTGGTAGAGTTCATTAACAGGTCTGGCCGATTTTTTGAGATTATACCTTTAAAAATAGATTTACAAATTAATTATTACTTGCTTTTACGGTGAAGAAAAAGCTCGTGTGGAAACCTGCCTGCCGGAGAGTAATCTATAATGTTCTCAAAAGGTAAGTGATGTCCGTCAATCCGTATCTCGGCAGCCTGGTGGAATATGGCCTAACACCCTCATCCTTACCTCTCTGAGGAAACCATTTGAGCGATTATGGATTGATGATGAAAATTACAATTATAATTTAAGGATTAAGAAATAAGCATGGCACCTGATGTTGAATTGTCACTGCAGCCTATGGAAATGGGTATGCATTTCCATAGGCTGCATTCTCACAACTCAAATGTAAAGTGGATGTGTTTATACATCTGAGGAACAAGGTGGAAGGAATACCTACTGTCTTTTGCATAACAACACCCGTCAAACTGAAACACAGCAGTGACCACACTGTTATCTCACTTCCCCCTTTATCTACACCTACAAGCGCACCTTTAATTGCCAACCTGTATGGCGCCGTCGTCAATATAGGGTGAGCCGTTCGGAGGGTCTTGGGTTCGATTCCCAGTGGGGCAAAAAATCGAATAATTAATTTATATTTCTGTAGCTGGTCTGGGTGTTTTTGTGCTTGTTTCTGTTTGTGTCCGTGGCACCAAAGACACAGGTTAAATGCTACGGTGGGGCTACGAGTGTGAGACGTAATTTATAATTTCTAGAATTTTTGATGACCCGTATGGTGCCGTAGTCAACGTGCGGTCTGTCGTTCGGAGGGCCCTGGGTTTGATTCCCAGCGGGGCAGTAATTTGAAAGATGAATTTAGTTTGTCTACCTGGTCTGAGTGTTTGTGTGTCTGTTTCTGTGTCCATGGCACCTACTACACAGGTTAAATCCTACAGTGGGGCTATGAGTGTGGAACGTTACGAAACGTTATTTCACCCATACTTTTTCCTATCACCTTCGATATCAAAAATACCTTCACCTTTATCTATGCCTTTCATCTTCATCTTTTCTTCACCTACACCTACTTATTATTAAATTATATATCTTAAGTTTTAAAAGTCAGGAGAGCTTTCTTCCGCCGTTTTTTCATTGAATCTTTCGTATCCAGAATATTTAATATTGAATAATAAAAAAAGGTCTTATTGTTATTTTTCGTACTTTTAAAATAAGAAATTGTGATAAAATACTATATTTGTTACATTCCTCTTATATTCCTTATCGTACCAGTAGAATGATTCTTTTATTTTTGTATACATGTAATATATATATATATATTTTTAAATTTATGTTAAAAAATAACATTGTATTATTTTATCATATGGTTATCTCGATCGCCATGGTTAAGTACGTATTTTAATTAATATTCTTTACGGAGATAATTTAACTGAGGATAAACGTTAGTCAGATACGAATTTCATTTATTCATATCAATTAAAAGAACAATAATACGTTTACGAGTTTTATTATAAATATTTTACCTGTTAGTAAATATAACTAAGTAGGTACTTGTAATTATCATCCCGCACGGCCGCCGGTCGTGTTACCTACCTTATTTTCAATTATATTATTAGGATTTCATTCAAATTACATTTTTTAAAGTTACTCTGTGAGGATATCTTAAGTCTATCCTCACTTAATACTCAGTTTGAGAAGCTTTAAGATGTGTGTTTTTTTTTTGTCGCTATATCGATTATACTAAATTGAATAATTTTCTTCTTAAAATATTAGTTTTCTTGTAGTACTGAATTTAGTAGAGCAAGTTAAGTACTAGCTAAAAATCTTTAAAACAAATAGCTTTTTATTAAAACCGTAAATAGTTGGGTATTTTTTAAAATTCAGACTTAAGATTTTTGATAAGGTACAAAATTTTGATCATTTCAGTATTAAATTGAAGGAACCAAAAAATTTTTTTAAAAATCGTAACTTTAATAAAATTAAAAGCAGATTTTTTAAATGTTCAAAATAAAATTTTGTTTATAGTATTATAATGATTTTATTTCATCCACTTAAATTATACATCAGAATTTCGAAATTTTATATTTAAACTTGTACTTTCAGGTTGGAGCCATTTGGAGCAGGAACTTCGGCCGCGGATCAGCAATTTCGCCTGTACCTAAATGTAATTATTCTCGACAAAAGTATTTATAAAATATATTTTGAAAACCAATATAATTTTATGAACTTTAAAATCTTCACTTTAACTAGTTTAGAACTTTTAATAAATTAAAATTGCCACAGGCGCTCACAACTTTAAAAGTTAGTCACACAAGCTCATTTGCTTTAGGCTTTTTTGAAATTAATTTTATAGCGGCACGGCGGTTTAAATTACGAAATTCGGTATGCCAAATTTTTTTATTTTTCACTTGCACCATTTGGAAAGTAAAAAAATAATCTGTATTCTACTAGAAAATAACGCGAGCTACGGTATGGCTATGAAAAAATTTGTCGAGAATAATTGAAGTGGAAAAAATCTTAAGGACAACTTACCTTTAAAACTGGAAACTGGCTGCGGCAGATACAGAGCACCTAAGTTTCATTGTCCTCGATCATATCACCAGCACGAAAAAGTCACAGAACAGAACAGACTTTATAAGAGGAAAGTTTTTAAGCAGAACCGGGCGCGGGAGTCATAGCTTCGACGAGAGGTACTCGCGGGGGTCTTCTGTCCTTAGGAGGTTCGAGTTGTCCGGAGGCAGAAGACGATCTGAATCCCGAACGGACCCGCACCTCAATTTATACCAGTTGGGGTAGAAACGCGCAGGCGTCCAACACCCTGTTGCTTCATAGTGATGTACGTGACTAGTGGTACATATCGAAGTAATAAAAAAATATTGCTGATTTTAAGATCAAGTACCAATGTATAAGAAATGACGATTTCGTGAGTATTTAATACTCAGCATAAATGTCTACTTACACGAAATAAAAAATACTACTAAAATTTACTTTGTGATTTTTTATAAGCTTTGGCCACTTTTTGGATACTTTTAAATGTGTTATATTTAAGACATGAATTACATTGCAGCAATCCTTGAATACTCAAGAAAACAATTTTAAAATGTACAATGTTCAAAATTTGACGGAAATAATACAAAGATTATAATAAAAGCGATTAATGAGGGACCGTATATACGCGTAGTTTAAATATTATCATAATATCAAGGTATAAAGAATTTCGATTGTGTTTATAAAATCAGTACAAAATATACACATATATACTTTATTTTAGGAGCACTATACTAACAAAATGGGAAAAACGTATTCTGCGTAATTTAGTTAGGAATATACAGGAATAAACTTTTTTCTCGACTAGTTAAAAACTTTTTTTTCGACAACTGTGCCACACATCACTATTATTTTCCTCACACCCCAGCAACCTGTAACACCCCACCTCCCTATCGTTTAAACACTGACTTATCAAAAAACTTATGTTTAAGTTGGATGCCGTTACAAGTTTCGCCACATTGACGCGGGCAAAGAACAGCTTTGTCCTATGTTTCGGAGGAAGAAATAGGAACCCGAATTCGGATTAAAAATTTACTGTGCTGCCAGTAATCATTTTTATTTGTACGGAAATTTTCCGGGTCTGTCGATTTTCTTAAGTCTGTAAATCTTTTATGCGAAACTTCGCCCGTATTTATAGTCACAGTATGTTTCGTAAAATGTGAGATTGATTTACTTTTGTAAAAATTTCTTTCGTTGCGGAAATAAAATTGTGTGACAATTTTTTAAACATAGCATTAACTGAGCTTTTGGAAACAACGAAACAATAAAGGAAGTCTTATCTGAGGTCGTGTGTAGATGAGTTGCTACTCATGAGGACTAAGTTAGAATGCCTTTTGTCAGGTGTCTTCTGCCTAACCACACCCTTCAAACCGAAACAAAGCAGTTCCCACACTACTGCTTTACGGCAGAAATAGGTGCAGCGACATAAGACTCTACCACCCTCAAAATCCCTCCTCATTTCTTAGAGAAGACCCATACCTAGTAGTATTTACTGTAAAAATGATTGTATTTGTTACGTTAAGTAGAGAAAAGAGTTCAATTTCAAAATGTGTTTCAAACGAAAATAAAGTCGATAATATCTATAGATATATGTATATGTGCGTGATAATCCATCATCATCATCATCAACCCATTACTGTTCCACTGCTGGGTACGGCTCTTCTCTCAGAGATGAGAGAGTTTGGCCATAGTCACACCACCACGCTGGCCAAGTGCGGATTGACGGATTTCACATGCTTTTGAGAACGTTATGGAGAACTCTTTGGCATGCAGGTCTCATCACGAGTGTAATTAATTCTTCATACGCACATAGTTTCGAAAATTAAGAATAGATAATATTTCGAGAAATAGAGGTGCGTGCCGGGATTTGAACCTTGATCCAACGTAGCGAGGTCACGATGCTTAACCATTAAGCTATACTCGTAACTCACTTAGTAAGTATGTGTGTACGTATACACACGTACTTCTTAAATACTTAGAAGTAAATCGTACATATAAAATACACCTACGTGTTATCCACTTACTAGTTAGTTAACCTGAAGTCCATCTACGAGGCCTGGAGACCTTATCAGACGGTCTGATTTAAACGTGAGATGTTGAAATCAATAAACTTAACAAATATGAATAATAGTTTTTACACCCAATTAATTTAATAGCATGTTAGTAAACTATCAGTACATGTTCATAATAATATTGAAATGAAACCTAATAAAAATATTTTGCTTGTCGTAAATCTCCAGTTTCTCCGTAACTTAAGGTCAAAACAAAGTAAAAAGTAATTTAAATGTAAAATTATTTGTTCTGCTTGTAAAAGGCTTCTTTGAACTTCAAAGTTTATTTGCGGCATATTAAGTTTTACAAGAAAGAATGATTTACATTTATTTATTCAATAAAAAAAAATTTTTCTGTTAAAGTTAAAAAGTCAATTAATGATACTAATCTAAGCACTAATACTTTGTATTACTATTTCTCATATATACTTAATATTTAAATTTATTCTAACTTATGTCTACGGATTTTTGTTTTTATTAATTATATCATTATTAAAATTTAAACCTTTCAGATAGACCAGTGAGTATCGAGATGTTATTGGTTCCAGTTATTTGGAAGGTTGCGCGAGAACGCAGTTTTTACTCGTAGGGCTCTTAGAGATTCATCTTATGGTTGCTCGTTATAATATGGTTACCTGTTATAAAAAAAAAATGTGACTACAAACGTAAACGTGTATGGTTATATGTATGTAATTGAGTCCGGGAACTAAGCGCCGTTTACATGCATAGCCGACTCTAACGATGTTAGCACGAAAATTTATTTATACCTATATTTCAATGATCTTTTTGCTGAATCTGTAGTTTTTTGACGCTAGTATTTATTGTAATTCAATCACTATAGAGCAGAGATTTAATTTGAATTTAATTAGAATAGACACAGGACACTAATGAAAAAGATATTGTCTAGAATTAAGACTTCTTATAATTATGTTTGGAATTAGACGGAAAGTGGACACTGGATGCAAGCTAGATATTTGCGATTATTGTAAACTGTAACGATATATTTTTTGTAGTCTTTGCATTTAGGTATAAGGCCCCGAAGAAAGTGCTTTGTTGATAGACCTTTAAATCATCAGATTTATATTACTTTATAAGAACCTTGCTTTGGAATTTAGGCCTTGCCATTGGTCGTTTTATATCATCAACCCATTATTGTCCACTGCTGGGCACGGGCTTTCTCTCAGATATGAGAGAGTTTAGGCCATAGTCCACCACGTTGACCAATTGTGGATTGGCGGTCGTTTTAATAGATATTAATAGATACGAGTTATAAATATCACTTTTGTATATAAAACGTTTGTAATATAGCTTCGGAACAATGCGGCGGCTGTAAAAGAAGACAATTTAATTAAATACCTGTAAATTTTTCGTTTGTTCGAAAACAGTACCAGTGGAAATGTGCCTTTTCTCTCCCAAGTCACTAACTAAAGTTTCATCATTAACCCATTATTGTCCCACTACAGTATCTCTCAGAGATGAGAGAGTTTAGGCCATAGTTTACCACGCTGGCCAAGTGCGGATTTGCGGACTTCACATGCCTTTGAGAACGTTATGGAGAACTCTCAGGCATGTAGTCACGATGTTTTCGTTGCCGGGATTTGAACCTCGACCTATCATAGTGGGTTCGAGATGCTTAACCACTATGATATCACTCACTTAAGTTTACGCCAACTTCATTTCATCCTTCGATTCTACGTAGTGTTACAGTTCTCATAAGCGCGTCAGTGCAGTTGAGAGGCTGTCAAACGGATATCGCAACAGAGATTGTTTAAAGGAAGAAAAAGACAATTAAAGTGCTGTGAAATAAAAGGGATGTTGCGACAACGGAAGCGCTTCCTTCGGACTTTGGTTCGCACAGTCGTACGTCCCGTGTAGCGTGCTCAATCGAGAAGGTAAGAATCGTTGTTAATTTAATTTTATTATATATTTGTGTTAAAGAAAAGGTTAGGTACATTTGTCTTATAACTTTACAGACTACAACTGAATTTACAGAATACAAAAATACATGGTCAGGAAGAAAGTCTTTTCGTACCGCTTAATACGATACCGCTTAAAAGGTGACATTTACAACAGCTATAATAAAACTGTATCAAAAAAAAACTGTGTCAAAAAAAAAGACTACAACTGAGTAAAAAGTTCGGCGCATTTTGTTTTTTTTTTATTTTACAGAAAAGGTAAAAATGCGACAAAAGCGACGAAAATTGTGTCGTTTGAGAAACTAACGCAGTGTCAGTAAGCGTAGCACAAAGTTGGTTCCAGCATTTTCAGGCTACAAATTTTAATATAAAAGATGCAGTTCGCTATGGTCGCCTCTTTACATATAAAGCTAATGTCACATGTAACAAAATTTTGCAAAATCGGCTTATGAGTATTAATGAAATGAGTATTTACCTCAAAACAATATTGACTTGTTAAAAAAATCTGGTTGTACAAAATAGTTCAATATGTGGGGTTTGATGGTGATCTAAGGATCGTCTGGGGCGGTGCCATCACTGCCTATATCTGCTGTAAAGTGGCAGTGTTAGCACTGCTGCAGTACGGCTAACTACACCCGTTAGGCTAAATGCAGTTGTCAGGTGGCATTCCAGCTTAGTCCTCAGGAGTAGCAACGCGTTTGACTTCAGAATAGGGCTTCGGTCCTATTTGAGGTTGGAGGTAGATGTCCATGGGCTGCAGCGACCACTTAACCTCAGTTGGCTAGCATTCTCATTTTCTATTCCGTGACATAAAAAAATAATGAACTATGTTAATTATGTACCTTTACCACGTATTGAACAAGGTTAATTGATTGGACATTTTTTTAATCAACGATGATGACGTATTTTGGTCACTGAATGGTTTAAAATTTAAACTGAAAAGATTTACTCGTGCTCGTTGCCAGAACTCGTTGCATAGTAACTGTCATTGAAAGCTTAAAACGAAATAAAAGGGGTGTTTTAAATAAAAAGTTAAGTAAGTGCCAAACAGAAATTCCTCTTTCACCGAGAGCGTTTGAGCGCGATTGTAAAGTGAGTAATGAATTACGTCACAACATGTTCCACTATATATTCAAGATACGTTGGCTGTAAAATGGTCGCAATCGAGAGGAATGACTTACATCTGACAGAAACACCAATTCAGTGGTATTCGTAGTTCGAATCTTACCAACGGATATTGTTAACGATAACAACTGCTCTTAAACGTTTTCGTTTTGTATTTTAAACTTTTAAGGGAATTGAAATAAAAAGTTAAGCGTCAAGCGCGATTTCCTCGTCGTTCGAGAGCATCGAAGCGTGGGAGCGTAAACTGTAAAAAAAAACAAATCCATGTAACAAGACTAAGATTCCACAAAACGCTTCATAAGAAGTGAGATGCTTTGCTTTTAGTCTTAAATACTTCCTTGCAGGAATTTTTCTATTGTTTTTATGCCACACTGTCGGGCACGGATCTCTTTCCGGCCTTGAGATTTCCTCATGGTGCTTTAAGACAGCTTAGTGTGCAAACGTTTGTTCAAAGTGAGACTTCCGACAAGAAGGTAACAGAGGAGGAAACAAGTTTTTCAATAAACTATGGCACAAACTACAATTTAGTACTACACAAACTACACAAAGTAGTAATAGAGAAAGTTGATGTTGACAGACAACACAAAATTTGAATCAGTATAAGAAGGAAAACAGAACGAGAATAAAAACAATAATAAAAGGAACAGAAAGTAATCAAAATACGCGTTTAAACGAATATTCGTATGTGTCACAGCGTCCAGAGCGAGATGACCTCGGATGCACTAAACGTGATCCCGTGGACTGGCTACAACACTGGTTTCGATGAGCCTGCCTGTATGAATAACGTGATAACAGATTGCAAAAATTATGATTTCAATGAGATAAATAATTTTACACATTTAAATAGCTAGTAAACTGTTTAGGAATGGTGAAGAGCGTAATATGTAGCTGTAAACCACTAAAGCGACTCATAACTCGTTTACAGTCCAGGTGTGCATCTTATGCTACTATGCGTCACGACCACGGTGGAATGGAAATTAAGATTCATCGGTTATTTTTCTCGTCTTTGGATACATAGTATTAAAATTGCCTACGTCTGAGACGTTTATAATTATATTTCATTATCGTTTGACACTCATAGCCCCACACTAGGATCTAACCTGTGTCATGGGTGCCATGGACACCCACAGAAACAAGCACACAAACACCCAGACCAGGCACAGAAATCTAAATTCATCATTCAGAAATTTCTGCTACGCTGGGAATCGAACCCAGGACCCTCCGAACGGTAAACCGCATGTCGACCACGCCGTCATACGGGTCGTCATGTATGTTTATGAGAAGAAGATGTAATCGACGTACTAACTACAGTAATTTACGGTTGTTTAATGGTTCAAATCATTAGCATTATCGTGAAATTCACTAGAAAGTATTTTGATGTCAGGCACCAAATTTAAGTGTAGAAACATTTAGTAAATAAAAAACGAAACTAAAATAAAATGTCTTTTAATACTTTGGAAGACGGCTTCTTCCAGTTTTAAAAGGTAAAGAGAAGAAACAGTTATCGCTGAGTTTGAGGGATGAAAATGAAATTATTCAAGTTTTCACTTAATTAAAGAGCAGGCAATTAATGTTATTAAAGTGGGAATATAGACTATCAGTAAAGACACTTTACATTGAAGTGAAACTCGTAGAGAATGTCATCGGTGTCGATGGGACGTCCCACCGAACACTCGAGTTATTGAATAGACATCGTTACATTCGCATGAAGCATACTCGTAGAGGCGTTAAAAGAGTTATCTGGTGTTGCTTTTTCCCGTATGCCTTTTTCGTAGTGTTTAACATGAAAAGGAATATTTTCGATATATTATCAATGTTTCAAAATACCGATTAAAATGGAAAAGTAACCGGCAGGTCAGAGAAATTAGGGTAAATGTTTGAAAGTTTGTAAATTTGTGTTTATACTTAAATCTGCCACGAATATGAATACAATTGAAGTAGAACTTTACATACAGCTTGACCTCTTGTTATTATGTTCTGTCAAACATTTAGGGGATCAGTTATATTGGAACTTTTTTTAGGTATGATTTTTGAAGTTTTTTAGGTTTTTATGAAAAGCTAGTAATAGTAAATGTACATAGTTTTTAGTACGACTGAACTTTTTAATTTTAGAAAAAATCGATACTCCTAATCTGCATAACGTGTTAGTTCTAAAAATATGTACGTCATAACACTGAAAATAAATCAATGAAATATTAAGAAATTTCACAAGGTACGACCGCGGTCATATCATTTAATGTCGAACCCACAGTTTCCTATTCACCAAAATTAAAATTTTGCTATTTTGATTTTCTTATGATGATTTGTTTATGATTTTTATGTCTTTTAATAATATTGATAGTGATTATCTGTAACCTGCACCAAGATTCTGATTTATCGATATAATATGAAAGGCAATGTATTGACTCATTAATTGTTCAGCACGAATCGAGATAAGGAATTTAAAATTTGAAGTCGGTGTTAATATCATTGGCGTAAAATAACGGAATAAGGATATTTTCGAAATTCATCCTCCATGAAGTTAAAAAAGGACTGCAAAGTTAAAAAATTAAAATTCATAGTAAACACGTATTGCAGATATTCCAAAGACCAGTATTTAATTCAGCAAGTTAGTTTTATTAGTCATACGAGTATGTACATATCATGGCCTATTTTATTGTTACCATAATTGTTTTTTCCGGTTAATAAGCAGTCAAAATAATCGTTTAATCTGAACGTCAGTTTTTTTTATAAATTGCGAAGAAATGTTGCAAGTATATACTTTAGTAGTACAAATGTTTTAGTACGACGCTTGATACATTCACTAACTGTGAATTTGTCAACTGTGATTTTAAAACGGCGAGTGTTTTAACTCCATGTTTAGAAGCCGCATACAATTTGTAAATTATGAATTTACTGCCTTCTGTCCGTCGGTTAGCCCGCGTGAATAATGTTTTCGCTTGATGAAACTTTCTAAAAAGCATTATTTTTAACTTATTAATTGATAAGTTCAGTACTTAAGTGTTGTTATAGTAAGATTAAATTTGAACTATTATTCTACACGAGAACGCATTTTCGGGTAAAAATATCCTATTCGTTAAACCCATATACATGTATTATTTATATAATATGTATCTATCTGTGCACTAAGTTTTATCGAAATCCGGTTAACGCGTGATTAAGTAGCAAACATCTTAAATTTAGCATTTATGATGTTACATTATTCGGATATGGTGGCACCTGTACAACGATACACTGCGCACGTTTTTCTTTTTAATTTTCCTTGTAATACTGTTACGTAAATAAACGGTATGCAGTGGCTGCAAAGCGACGCCAAAAAGTCGCTTATGTAGGAAATCTATTTGTTCTAAATGTCACTAACGAAGTCACGGACATAGTCTAGATGTAATACAAGTGTGAGTTAGTCTACACGATAGTGTTCCTAATTGTGTCTTCAGTTCAATTAGAACAAACTACTGAAAGTTATTCGACGGAAGCAAGACCAGTACTATGTTATTTAGCGTTTGGCTCTAATTCTATTTTCGAATAGACTAAAGTTTGTACACTTTCAAGAGATTATAATGTTATATGAAAGCTTGAGTTATCTTTGACTTATATGCTTTTTTCTGAAATAATGTTCTGGGATTACGTACACTCATTTATGTAATTTTATTGTGTAAAATCAATCAATCTATCAAATCAATTTAGTTTTCAATAATTTTCTACAAACCTTCGAAATCAATTAGTTACGTAAATAAGATTTTTAGAAAGGTATGGCAAATGACCAGGCAAACTACTTGGTGTTACTTAAGTGGTTACTGCAGCCCACGCAAGGATTAATTGTAATAATGTGATAACAACCTTTTTTTTGTTCAAGTGTGTGAATATCTTGCATAGTAAGTATGTCAAAATCTCAAAATTAAAGTGGGCAGAAGGTACTGGTAATTAGAAAGCTGTTGATTTAAAACGTGTTTTGTACCAAACACGTAGGCGCTATCACGCTGCCCTTCGATGTAGGCACTATCACTCTGTACTACGACGTAGGCTCTATCACGTGGTTCTACGCCGTAGGCGAATACGACGCAGCAATTTTCCTTTGAGTCTACATAACTCATAAAGCTTATTTTTATTTTATGGTGTTGTAGAATAAATTTGAGGATTAACAAATAATAAAGGCTTTTTGAAAAATGATGAACACTTTTCGGAGTTATTTTAAGAAATGTTTCGACTCGCTTAGTAAACACGGCAAAAAATATGAGCCGTCTCGAGATGCTTTGCAGATAAGAAGCTTACTTTGTTGTTTACGTTGTATGTTTTATTTGACGTTATTGAAGAAAATAAATATAATAGACAAAAAAAATATATAAGAATAAATGTTGTAGTTATTGCATATTACAAATAGTGCCAATTATATTAAGTAATTATATAAATTAAAAAATACTTACAAAATCTGTCTATGTACATTAGCAGAAACTGGGAATATTTTATTTACTCACGTATTGAAAATAAATGACGATATCTTTCTATGTTTTGTTTGATCCTTAGATAGAAAAGCACAGTATTTTAAGCTTTAAAAGGATATTAATTAAAACTCTTTTTATATATAAGTCAGGCTCAAAATGTTTTAATGACACCCATAAAGCGGTATGCGTAAATAAAATATTCTTGGATATTTCATATAAGATTATTATAATTATCATTGTTTATTCCTACCCACAAAAGTTATCAACCTATCTAGCTATATATTGATGGTGGTAGTCTTATGTCGAAGGCACGCCTGCGGTGGCACCACCGCTGCACCTGTTTCTGCCGTAAAGCAGCGTGTGAGAACTGCTGTGTCTCGGTTTGAAGGGTGTGGTTAGGCAATAGACACCGGACAAGAGGCATTCCAACTTAGTCCTCATGAGTAACAATGCAACCACATACGACCTCAGATAGTAATTTCGTCCCAATTGAGGTTTGATGTGGATGTTCATGAATGAACACTTAACATCAGATGGCCTGCATGCTTGTTTGCTATTTTATTGACTTAAAGAAAATGATAGTTTATAAAAACAAATCAAACCAACCAACAAACCAAATAGGATTTTTAAAACAGGTACTTGTTTTAACATCTTCAATTATAGAGATACGGTTGCCAACTGCAAGCTTATAAAATAAAAATGAACGTTAATGTTGGAAGGTAAAAGCACCTGCCCTGTGAATCACAGTAATCGAAAAGGCAGCGCGTGAAGTTCATTTCTCAGATCGTGGTAAATGAAGTATTCGATTGAAAACATTTTACACTTATTAAATCTTTTCTATGACCGTTTTATTTATTTGATCGGAACTTTATAAAACGACAAAGACTCAAAACGTTATGGAGTATGAAAAATTGTTTTAAAAGATTTCTATAAGAAATCTAGTATTACTTAACATTACTTAACCTTTATGGTGATGAAGTTAAAATAAAATTATGTTCTAATTTGATTAGGACACAGCACCATCCTTAAATATTGCGGTTACAATTTAAGTGAAACATTAATTACAAAAACAACTTCCACGTAGAAACACTATATCTATCACTTAAATACATATTGAACCTCTCTTCAGTCGTTCGCTCTTGATGCGGTCGTTGTTTTTCATGATGATGCATCTGCTCAAGATAATGCAGACCCCGCGATGTGCCTCCATTTGTTGCGGTCTTCAGCAAAACGAGAACATTGGATTATAGAGGTTTGTGTTGAAGGTTTTATTAAGTCCGTCTAACATGTAGGCCAGCGTGATCGCTCGCCTTCCATTTGGACTTATTGAACCTTAACTGTCTTTGAATTAATTATCACTCGCTTTAACGGTGAAGGAAAACATCGTGAGGAAACCTGCATGCTTGAGAGTTCTCAAAG
>DWKW01000334.1:0-17885 GCA_018250115.1 Doberes anticus | reverse complement strand
GCGAGTGTTGTGAGCAAGAATTCGTAAATCGAAAAAAAGGAATTACGCCGGTCCCGGCTAAATAGGTTTTGGTTTAATCTGTACGATGTGTAAGTCGGGTGGTTTTGTATACGAAAAGTAGTTATAAAACGTCATGTAAAATTTGAACTTTTTAAAAGTACGATCATTCCGAACTTAGCCTGCGTGGGTATTATCGACAGTACTAAGACAGTGTCGACAGTGGTCAGTGATAGAATATACATATAAAACTTTAGTAAATAAAAATTTTCTTAATACGTGTAGTTAATAAGATAAACAACTTATATGATTCGTCTATGATACTCTCAGTATCGAATCGATTTAAACATTTGTTAGGCTTACTTTGTAATTAAATAATAATTGTCGGGGGGTGCTTGATCACTCAAGTCAACCCGTTTTTGCAACGTAAGTGGAACGATGTCTCTCCTTAGGCATTTCCGGAGCGTTATAACTGGCATTCTTCAAAACAGACGTAGCAACGCAGTGACAGCTCCTCTGGTGTTGCTCGTGTCTATAGGCGACGGTGGCCTGTCTGCCTGATAAATACAGCATCATAGCGAACTCTTAGACATGCAGGTTTCCTCACGATATATCAAGTGGATAACCAACAATCATTTTAAGCATTTCCTATTGAATTAAAATGATTAATGCATTTTCTTTAGGTCCATTCTTTATCTCTACAATGTTTTTAAAGGCATATGAAGTATCCGCAAATCGCCAGCGGGACGGACAGTTTCAACCTGAAAAGAGACTAGTGCCCAGCAGTGGGACAGCAATGGGTTGATGATGATGATGATAGGGGAAAAAACGACAACGCCATAAATAAAATTATCTGATGACAAGTTATCAAAAAGTTCGGTGACATTGTAACAATTATGAATTCATACAATGTACCAGGCAGCCATAAGTGTGTAAGAGGCGCGCGATAACCATCTGGGTATTTTCAACGGGCCTTTATCTTTGTATCAGAGGCATTCGTTCGAGTTTTTGTGGGACTGGTTATCTTGATCTATTTATAAAAAAGGACTAGATTTAATGTGGATTAAATTTGTATTAGCCAGATGAATTTAAAGTATTTTTATGGTGATTTACTATTGATATAGCAACCACGTGTTACACTGGTAGAGTAAAGGTGTTACATTAAAACCATGTTTTGTCTTCTTTGTTTTTCAAAAGTTTTTTTTTAATTTACTAAACCTAAGCAAACCAGCCAGACGGGCCTCCTGATGTAAGTGGTCAGCGTCGCCTATAGGCCCCAGCAACACCAGAAGAGCTGCCAATGCGTTATAATTTCTAATATATAGGCAAAAATAAATTATATCTAAACAGTTTAGATTTCTGAATATTTTACACAGTTGAATTTTTTTTTTTACGTTTTATGAACGACGAAAAATTAAATTCATTTGCAACTCGTTAAACGATAAACGACTAAATGAGTCGTGTAAAATTTGTAACAAATGATCGATAGTTGGGACGACTTATACGAGTAGGCTCGAATACCCTTATCAGCGACAATACGACATTGGATCCTTTGAAAAAAGGCTCGGGGAGAGAGGGGATCCTTGAAACTCGAATTCCTCCACATTATCGTGCAAATATCGCCTAAGTGTTCGCAAGATATCGTAAGTAACGACATATCTCATGGTTAAAAATAAAGTATTAATTAATGGAGTGATTACTTCAGGTACCAACATAAAAATGAAAACAAGATAAATGAAAGCATAATATTTATTTCCTTCGATTTATCCATAACGTGTTCTATTTGAGGAGTATATAAGTCATGTTTATAAAGATAAGTTACAATAACATACCTAAAGAAAGTTGCTAAATAAGCCGAACTTGATCCTTACGAGGCGGCGACTTTGTTGTAGAAACGGTGCAATATTGTTCAAATAGTAAACGTTAGGTATGTTACGTTACTTATTGCAAAATGGTGACATCATCGTATTTTGCTCGTCGCGACCACCAGGGAAGCATAGCCTAAGGTGTCTGTATTAAATGTGGGACTTACAATACGCCTAGTTTGCGCATTTCATGACACAGTGACACAAGAAATTGTCACAAATGAATTGCATTATTACTTACGTATTTATGGTACTTAAAGCACGTTACATAGGATCTATTTGAGGTTGGATTTGGATGTCGATGGGCTGTAGACATCAGGAGGTGCTCGTTCGCTATTCCTTTAATATAAAAAGTAAATATTTGTAATATAAAATGCATGAAGATATTTGTTTTGAATGCTAATTAATAGAATCTGAATTGAGTTGATGGTCATACTCCTATTGGTCTATGAATCCAAAACTATTATAATAACCTTCTTATGATAGTTCAATAATAATCTTTGTCCAATAATCCTTTTTTTTTGCCAATGGCGCCAAATTACTGAATGGATTTTTATGTTTAATACTAACCTAGGGCAATTTGACAAACAACTTCCTTTTTTTGTATCTTGTTCTTCGTTATCATCAACCCATTAATGTCCCTCTGTTGAGCATCTCAGACGTGAAAAGATTTAAGAACGCTTAATATTCAGACGAACCGAATGACACTTTCTTCATCAAAAATGGTGAACTAGTTTAGTCTTCAGGTACAACTATACACACACTTATTGTTGTACTGAAAAGTATGAAAACTTTTTGGAACAGATAAAAAAGTTTTTGGAAACGCTCTAAGGAAAGATCGCGAAATATCACACTGTATATCCTAGGGTGCGCCTTTGACGTGGCGATCTCCACAACTTTTCTACGACTTATTATTATTATACACTTATATTGCCTATCAGGTTCTATCTAAGCGCCTGGTACTTGAAATAAGCATTGCCTACGATTTTAGATAGATAAAACAGGCTCGACTGCATTCTTATGTTTTTCTATTCTAGGAAATGCGACAAGGCCGCTATAGAACCAGCATTTTTGTGTACTTGCTATGGAGGTTTTATTTTTTCATTTCAATTCCATAAATACTTTTATTTAATAAGTAATTAACGCTGAAAAAGGTAACGATTTGTAAAATTTTGCCAATAGATTTCCTCATATTAATGTATGAAAATAAAGTGACTGCAGGTAATCATTATCACCCCTCAGATATAGGAGGATTTTTCCAATTGTGAAGAGATCCCTACATTGTATGTGAGCAAAATATGTGACTGTGGCGTAAATAAACTTTGTGTTTCGGTCTAAAGGGCATGTTTTTACGCATATTCACTTAAGGCAACCTTCAAGTATAAAATTACATTTATCCATAATCACTTTAATATTCACCATTGAATCATCATATTCATTTAGGATTGATTAATCAGAGAAAACCACAATAGTCTGCTGTAACTCAGAACTTTTATGTTGGCTGCTCCGTTCGATGGTGAAGAAAAGCCTGCTCATCTCCACAGTATACCTATTTATAATATGCATACCTAATGTCTGTAGGTTATGAAGACCGTTTAAAAATATTGCATTTCTTTTAAATTTTAAAAAGTTTGCTAGTATTTATAAAATAAATTATTTCTAAAGTTTTCCAAACAATTACTCGTGTCTCGTGACCGTATCCAACTCAATTCAGAAACTGTTGTTAATATCAAATATTGCTATCAATAAACGTCAGTGTATAAAGCGTCATCAGTCGCTCGCTTTTTAATTTAATATCAATTATGAGTAACATTGCAACTATGTACGAAATAGGTACAAAATATCTGGCCATATTATTAAGGCCCGTGGATGTGAATTATGTACGTTTAGAAAGATTTTATACAGTTCAGAAATGCTATGTTTTGTTGAACGACAAACAAAATGCCGAAGTTGTAGCGTTTATAAAAAATGCATTTTTTATTTGTGGACAAGAGGCGACATTCACAATTTCGACAACTTAATTACATTTTACCAAATGTCTCAAGGTGTCGGCATGGCCATCGCTTTATTCAATGCAATCTTGTTATGATTTACGTTAAGGATTTATAAAGAGTTGTCCCACTACAGGACGGATATCTCACGAAAACTAAAAAACACTGAGCACACTATATTCATGTTAGCTTGCTGATGATAGTTTCTTGCTACATACATAGTAAAAGTCACATCCATCACAACAAAGTACTAGGCACGCAGTAGTTGCTAGGCGGTTGATGACATCACGTCATACCACAAATACTCGTTCAATGAAAGAAAAGTATCTATCTACCTACATATCTTATCGTAAATAACACGTCATGTCATTGTTATGTTACTAATATTTTATTACCTACTTGTGATATTGGAGTAATATTTATAAGTAAATGGATACTATATTGAAGCAGACAGGTGATTCAAAATTGTGATATTCCCGAAAAATACATATCATAATATACAATTATCACCTCCGCGACCTCACGACTGATGATGGGCGTTGTCGCGCTCATGATAATGCACCTCGGATAGAGTCGAAAGAAGGCGGACCAACCTGAAAACTACAGGTGAATAAAGACTGTTTCCAGAGCTTAAGTATTACAACATGTGAAACTTTGATTAAAAAAATTGTTCTTAAAAATAAGCTCAATTGTAGCGCTCTAGTCTGAAAAGCCAATTTCACATAATGTCAATCTGGGTAACTTATGCCTAAAGGTAAAGTATAGTAAATATTCAGGTATAGTATATCATTCAACCAAAATTAAATTATCTGTTTTTATTTATTTTTTGGCCTTGGTTTTGTTTATTTGAAACAAACTTCATAAACAGCTTGTAAAAAATATCTTCGTAAATGCGAAAAGATCATGAAATACCAAACTGTTATCTTTAAATTCGGGGGTGCCACTGTTTCTTTTCGATTGAGAGTGTTTAACAACTGGTTTCAAGTGCCTTAAAATGTGCTGTAATGATAATACATAGATAATATGGAGAGGTAAGTTTTCTTTCTAATTATCAGAGAAACTTTGTCTATCTTTGATAATAATCAAGATTTACACCACTAGTTATTCTGCTGTAAATAATTATTAGCGGGCAATATAGGTTTTTTTACAGACAACGGTTTTGTTGTTGTATGGGTGTTGTTGTGTGTGTGGTGGTGTTGTATGGGTCTAATTCAACATGTAACTAACTAAAAAAAAAATTTTTGTAATTTGTCGACTCAGTAAATAAGCAAAAAACGCAAATTCCTAATGTCCGATTTATAAATGTCAGTGTTTCTTTTCCTATGGCAACATTTACCTTTAAGAATACAATAATTTTTTATTGGTTTTCACATTTATTGTATTTTTATATATACAGTCGCCGAACTGATTATCAGTGTGTAATCTCCCCACTTGTCTGCACACGCGTCCTTTGAGCATGATGCGGCTCTGACAATACAGTAGCTCATACCTACTGTGTTGTCAGAGCCGCATTGCCTGTGACAATACAAAGTCAGAAGTCGCTTCAAACATAGCTACGCTTGACTCTATGAATTGGATGTTTCACATATACCAGGCGTCCATGACGGCACGTAGATGCCTACGAGTTTTATCTCTAAACAGAACTTCATGCGTGGAATTGCCATGTCTTGAAGTAGTTTCCTTTACAGAACTTGCTGTGTAGTAATTAGGTAATTATAAGCAGAGCTAAGAGTTTGGAAGGATGTGGTTAGGCAAATTATACTGGCCAGGAGGGTTTCTAACTTAGTCTCAGAGTCAGCAACATACAACCTCATATAGAACGTTACTTCTGCTTGAGGTTTTATTTGAACGCTCATGGGATACAGTAACCACTTAAAATCAGGTTTCACTTACATGCTCATTTCCCACTCTTTTAATATTAAAACATGTTTTATGCAAACTGACAGGATTATTGATAGGCTGACAGATTGAGATTAAATTGTTAAACGCCAAACAATTATTATTTATTATTACATACATAAGCATCAAGTAGCGCATATTTTATTTTACTTGATCATTGTGAAACTGGCCCTTAATATTTGATGATCCATATGGCGCAGTGGCCAAAGTACCGATTTGCCGTTTAGAGGGTCCTGGGTTTAATTTCCAGCGGGGCAGAAATGGGTGACACTGGTATTCCTAATGTAGGGCTAAGAGTGTGAAGCGTTTTATTACATATACCTATACTGTAACCAGTAGCAGTAGCTAAATCTACTACTACTATTATTATACATTTAAACAATATAAAGTTCATTATTCGGAGATCCTAGAGCCTCTCTACATGCGTTGCGGTCAGGCTTTTAGGAGGGTTTTAGTGATTTGAAATGCCATTCGTATCCCTAAAGGGCAGCCTGTCGCCAATAAAGGTGAAAGCATTACAGGGCATTGATACAATGCCCTGCAATGCTTCCTGCATACGCATTTCACATTGATCATTTGATAGCACGTGACTTGATTGTCATTATAATTATTGATACATGACGTGCGTCGCTGTCAGTGTAATCGTTAGATAGATTCGACATTGATTGCAAATACGTCACATTACGTCACGAGCCCCGCCCTTAGAGTCAATTTCCTGTAATTATTGTCGTTACGTTGTCAATAACTGAAACAAACATCTATTCATTTTATACTAGCTGAAGCCCGAGAATTCGCGCGCGTCGATTAAAGAAAAACACATCGTTCTAAACTTAAAAGTGTTGTCAAAATCCATTAAAATTTAACTATTATCCCAAAAGAACGCTTTACCATGATAAAAAGCATCCCGTGGGTTAATTTAGGCCAAGGCTTTTCTCTATGCAAAGTTTCATCCAAATCCATTATCGGTTAACGCTTGATTGAGTATCGGGCGGTAACAAACAATTTTGATGTCCCTTCATAAACTTTTACATTTATAATTTTATGTTTATTAGGGTTAAGCCTAGGATATCAGGATTAAAAGAGTAGTACATTCACATAGCACCTCAAAAAGGACAGAGGTCCTATCTGAGGTCCTACCTATGCGTGGATATGGAGCTACTCCTGAGGACTAAGTTGGAATGCGTCCTGTCAGTTGGCGAGTCTTTGACATAACTTGCGGTTCGGCGGTAGGTGGCGATCTATCTTATTTAATGAATTCGATAAAGACTGACGAAGTTGACGAAATTTTTCATCTTTGCACGCATTGTTGGTCTGAAACAAGGATGGGGGATGACATATATGAGTCTCGCTCTGTCCTGTACCTATCTTGGACCGGAATTATGATAATCGTAAGGTATGCGTATCTTTAAATACGGGAGCTAGTAGGTACCTAATACTTATTAATATTTTTTTCATAACGTAATAACAAACTTACCAGTTTACCAGTATTATTTACCAGCCAACGCAATCCCGTCTCACTGCTGGGACTCAAGAAAGGTTTGTTCCACAGCTCACGCTACCCAATTGTCAGTTTGTTTTGACTAACAAAAGGGAATAACACACGAGTAATCACAGACTAAAATGGAGTTTAAACTTTAGGCAATAAAGTTTACAGTTATAAATACGGCTATCCTAGAACATATAATTGTGTACGGATTGTTCGAATTTCAATTTAGTTCGGCAGCGGAAGGGGCGTGGCGGCGGCTGGGCGGAGCGCGGGAAGGAGATAGGACATCGCGGATGTTCGTAATTCAAATTTCGCAGCTGCCCGTCGACGCGTTAGTTTTCGGCCGGAATGTAGAGCACAGATTAAAAAGATTACGATCAATAAATTCTTTGAATCCAGAGAAACGGATTAATAATAGTACATCGCAATAAAAGGTTATCGTTCAAAGAATAAAATAATAAAAATAAAATTATCTTTGGCTCAAATAAACTGACATTTACCTGCGTTACAAATAAAAATATTGCACAAAAATTACAAAAGTTTAAAAAAAGACAAACAAGGCTTAAACAGGTAATTAAAAGACAACATTGTAAGTAGTACCTACTATAAAGTATTTTACAAAATTTGCCAACGGCAAAGTAACATTAATTACAGACGGTTTGATTTCATGAACATTTTAGAACAATTTGTTAGTACCTAGTAACTAAATGACCGAGCGATAACTGTCATTTTTATAGGTACCTATATCGTTTCATTTATCAATAACGACTTGTTGAAATTTGAAACACATCGTTACGTTAATCTAGATTTGATCGCGTTTTGGCGGTAAACTTGAGACAATATCAAACCGTACACAGATTTAATAGATCAATTCTATATTTTAAATTCAGAAGCACAGATAACTAATACCTTAACGATTTCCGGTAGAACATCGTAAAATTTGCATTGGTAATATTCTATTTCTAATAACATTTATTTATGGATTAAGTACCTACCCGTCGCCCACGAGATCAAGAAAGCCAAGGTACTACACCATTAGTTATAAGTTAAACTTTAAGTTGTTCCGCCTACGCATCTTCGTAATAAATTAGGTAGGTATAAGCGCTAAATATAAACAATAATCGCCAGAATTTTCGTTTGCTACCTGTTAAAATTAGCTTTGAATAATCTACTTTAGACAATCGTTTGCGATCCCTTACGGTGTAGAGTGCCCCCCTAGTGCGCCACTACGTAAAAATTGTTTTAATGTTAAAAACTGAAACTTGAGAATAGAGGCTTGTTGTGCCCAGACCTTTACTTAATTCAAAAGAATGGCGATACTAGATTGTCGACCTAGAGAGATAACTAAATATTTTCGTCAGTCAATTTAAGATAGAATGTTACTAATTATCTAAACTTAGTTACCCTATGTAACTCATACTTTTTTTATATTAACAGGATGGTAAACGAGCATGCAGGCCACCTGATGTTAAGTGGTCATGGCAGCCCATGAACATCCACATTAAACCTCAACTATGACGGAAGTCCTATCTGAGGTTGTATGTGGATGCGTTGCTACTGTTGAGGAATAAGTTGGAATGCCTCCTGTCCGATGTCTTCTGTTAACTGCACACTTCAAACCGAAACACATTAGTGCTCGCACTGTTGCGGCAGAAATAGGATCGGAGGCAGTGCCGCCGCAGGCGAGCCTTCGACATAAGACTGATTTAACGTTGAACGTTATCACTTTTTTATACAAATTAGTTAGTTATCTAAATACACATTTGAAGGTACGCATCTATATTCCTAACAAGTTATCGCCAACTACCTTCAGATTAGCACATTGAAAATTCCAGATTTATTCGCATAGTATAGATTAAAACAGAGCAGGTATGTTCGTAACAAAGCGGCCATTCTTTGATAAGTTATCTGGACATTCGCTTTGCTTTACTGGTGTCTCAAGAATATCTTAAATTCGTCATAAATCCCTGATGCCTTGAAGGCATCCTCGAGACTCGAAAGGTTTCCTCGAGACTTCCTTCATTGTTAACGCAAATATTAAAATGCCGATGTAGTCATCAAGGCAACAGAAATACTGACTAGATAGGCATTTAACTGAATAAACAACACACGAGTGAGTAGAAATACTTACTGTTACCGAAATTAGATACGTTTGTTGTTAGTATTGTATGCCTATAATTAACTTATCAATAGCAACAAAGGATCATGGGTGACGCGTGTCTCCCAAAAAAAAATATTTTTGATGACATTGCATTATCGATATATTTAATCCAAAGAATCCATAAAGTAAGTAAGTATTGAAAATAGCTAGAATTTAGAAACATTCTAAATAATGTTACATTTTGAAAAGTTTTCGATGCTTTCATACGAGACTCACCTACGGAACCATCATCGCTGCCCCTATTTGTATTGCCGAGCAGTTCGGTCCTGTTTAAGGTTGGATGTGGGTGACAATGGATTACACTGAACCACTTATTATCATCGTCGTTTGCTACTTAACAAAGGAAAAAAAATTGCGAAGTTACCGTTTACATTTAATAATTGCGTATATTTCAACTTACATCTAATTAATGCATCTAATGGGATCTATTTATACAAAATTACCTTAAATTAATTTACATTACATTTTCTAATTCGATTAACAAGCAATTCGGTGGAGAGAGCAGATTAAAATCGATTAATTTATACGGCGACATCGAGATCTTATCGAGCACCGTTTTGTCGACGCCACATATATTTGATTTAAGTATACTTGCATATTTTCTTGTACTCCTGGTACTTTCGTTTGTTAATAGCAAGAAATATAAATACATATTTTTCGGTAACGGGGAAAGAAAATCTTCGAGAGTTAAAACGGTGGTATCAGTTAATCGGGCCTACTAACATCCTCGGTGGCCACTCAACTCTTTTATACCTTATCTGATAATAACTATTTTTAATAAATGAGTTAATTAATATTAAATTCCAAGGATCCGTTACATATTATACAGATACCATACCCACTACATGCATTGCATTCAAAGACGTTGATGCAGGCATGTGAAAGTTTAAATGACAATGACCTTGATATAATGTGTCTGCTGTTGTGCTGGTACCGTTACTAACGAATTTGCAAATGACAAAAGCAAAACATTTTTAGAATATTAAAAAAGAAATTGTAACTATTGATTTACAAAAACTGTAAAACGGTTCTTTCATATTAAGAATTAGGTACCTATGTAAACTTGTACTGTAAATGGGTTAACTGCTTATGTGACATATTGCGTACTTAAGTGACTACGTCTACGGTCTTGGTTGCTATTGTTTTTGTTACTGTCTATAATACTTACTATCCATGCACATAATATTAAACCTCCTGAGTTGTATGTATTCCTAGTAATTGTATTTGAAATTACATACCATACGGAACATATAGAGAGATTATCTAGATACGATTATTTTTACATTTAACGGCAATTTATTTTTCACTCGTAGGTATCTGTGTTTAAGTTCCGAAAAGAAGCTTCGAATATAGAATAAAACATTTTTAGTCGAAAATCTCGTAGTATTTATTCCACCGAATGATGTTTACATGCCACTTTTACAGAAATTGTTTAATTTATGTAAAATTCATTAATTTATGCCTAACCCCAGCGATCTTATCTCGCACCGTTTTGTCGTAGCTAACGATTGCTGTCTGTCCGCTTGGGAAGGTTTGGTTTTAAAGTACTTTGGGTACCACTGACTACAATAGCTTGTAGTATGACTCACGAATAAGTCTGTTGTAGGCGTACGTATGTGTGTATGTTGATTTATTATAATGCTGATTTTCATGCGTTCCTTATATGAAGTTGTCTCTTTAAAAGATTGTTTCAAAGACACATTCTCACTTTATTAGATACTTACCTTCTCGCCATCAATCCATTAGGTAGGTACTGTTCCACTGCTGGGCACGGATCTCCTCTCAGAGATGACATAGTCCACCACTCTATAGTCCACCACGCTGGCCAAGTGCGGAATGGGGAACTTCACTTGCCTTTGAGAACATTTAGGAGAACTCTCAGGCATGCAGGTTTCCTCACGATGTTTTCTTTCACCGTTAAAGAGAATGATAGATTTATTTCCTATCACATACAACATAAACCACCAATATATAGGTAGGTAGGTGGGTGAGTGAAAGCTTAGTGGTTTAGAATCTCGACCTTCCGTTCCGGTGGCTCGGAGTTCAAATCTCGGCACGCACCTCTAAATTCAGAAATTGTTACTTACAATACGCACGTTATTTAGGAACAATTATAAATAGCAATTTCTAAATTTAGAGGTGCGTGCCGAGATTTGAACTCCGAGCCACCGGAGCGGAAGGTCGAGGTTCTAAACCACTAGGCTTTCACTCACTCACCTACCTGCCTACCTACCTATATATTGGTGGTTAATGGTGTATGTGATAGGAAATAAATTCTACTAGTAATAAATATTAATTGCAATACGTTATCAATTAAAGTATGAACGGATTATTATTAGCCAGGGTTCTTTTCTACAACAAAAGTAATCTAATTATTTTCATCAAAATAATTTCCTCAAGTTTGATAACGTTATCGCTCTGTTGTGTTCCGCTTGAACTGGGTGGTTAGACTACATTGGACAAGAGATGTTACAAATTAGTCCTCAGGAGTAAACAGGAGCAGCGCATCCTCGTACAACGTCAGAGACGCTCTTTCATATAAATATTTTTAAAAGCATATAAGTTCATAAACTATAAAAGAACATTTATCTGACGAGAAGATAAGGCGAATTGAAAGAAGAAAACATACATCGAGATAAGAAAATCGATATACGTATGTCACATTCAAATTTACATCTGTAAATGCAAAGTTTTAATCGCAAAAAATATTTTATTTATTTTTAAGTGACGTAACTACATAATAACGAATTATCGGATTATTTCCTTTACAAGTTCTGTATCTTGCTTCTCATCAAATTTGATATATTTGTGTCAAAATACATATATGGCATTAGTAGCCGTAATTTTAATGAGAATTTTACTGCTTTAAGGTACCATAGACCTAAGTAGGTATTCGATATTAGTTTTAACACGAATGAATGAATGAATTAACACGAACGGAAACGGGTACCTCATCCGTTTCTGACAAAAAGAGTCTAACAGACAGACGGACAACGAATTCAACCAGTAAGGATTCCGTTTTTCCTTTACGGTACGGAACCCTAAGAACATACGAAACGTACCTACTTCAATGGACGTTGCATCTGAACCTAGTCTTATTTTACGATCGGACATAGGTACCTACAGTTTAAGTAGTTTTTAATTCACTCCGTACACAAACAGAATTTATAATCATGCTTTAAATCAACAAAACGGCTCTCGATTCGTAACGATTCGAGCAATCGATTTTAATTCGATCGTAAACACTAACAAATTATCGATTCACAAAGCCAAGGCGACGTGCCAACCGGCCGGTTCATACAACCTTTATTTTATTTTAAACTCAAATTATACAAGTTTACGCTCGGCAAATATGCCCGTTTTAACGGAACGTCCAGGTTTATCGACGAGAGTTCGACGTATCAGTCAATTTACGTAATAATTGCCGTTTCAAATTTTACTACGCCATCAATTCGTAATCTCGAATCATTTATAAGCTTGCCGATAGTTATATTCATTGAAAATATTTTGTAGACAGCGGAAGCGCCTATTTCTACCGCAACCGAACAATGCTTGCACGTTATGTTTCCTTCTGAAGGTTCAGCCCCTTCCAGTACATCCATATGGATTAGAACGAAATTTATCAACACGATAGTGGTAACAGTTTTCACAGATCTTCATAAAATACGGGACAAGAATCGTCAGCCCATCTTGGCATTGTATGAAATCCTTACTTCATAATTACTTACTTATAACACCATACTTATGTCTCCTATATCTCCGACTCTATTTTCGACTGCTTTAGCATCACATTCGAACGCTCATCTATCAACTCAATAAAATCTATTCTCGACCATTCTAGCCAACATAATGCGGGCCTCGAAAAAAAACGAAAGTTCTCTGTGTGAGACCACAGTCCTCTTAACAGAAGTATCGTATCATGCGGTGATGTAGACGCTACTGTTCAACCCCCCGCCGGTACGGAAACACAACCTTAAACTCACATATTTTATACCACACGACTTTTAACGCTACGGAATGTTAGGGGGTTTGTGCACGAGCCTCTCACTGTTTGTCATCGACCCCCATTAGTGCACCTGTTGGACAGCGAGCCGGACATTGGAAGGATTGGTGAACTTCACTTGATATAGGTAACTTTGGAAAGCGATTTGAAGAACTCTCGTCGAAGTTCACTCACGATGCTTTCCTAAAATGAAAACAAAATATACATATAAAATGTTTAGTACTAGATATTTATAAAAACATGAAGATAGCCTAATGGATCGGGCTTGGAATCCCGATATGAATCCTGTAAGTTTTTTTAAATAATATGCATATTAGAAATAATCTATCGCTTTAACATTGTGAGGAAAACTGCATACCTAAGTGTACATACATACATACATGTGTGTGTGTATACAAGAGCATGTGAAGTCCACCATTCCGTACTTGTCCGTGGTGTACCATGGTTTAAACCCCCTTATCTCTTAGTGATCCGTACCCAGTAGTCGATGATGATGAAGATGATATAAAAACATACAATATACATACATAATCATCATCATCATCATCATCAACCCTTTATTGTCCCACGGCTGGGCTGGGCTCGATGAGAGAGTTTAGGCCATAGTCCACCACGCTGGCCAAGTGCGGGTTGGCGGACTTCACATGCCTTTGAGAACGTTATGAACAACTCTCAGGCATGCAGGTTTCCTTACGATGTTTTCCTTCACCGTTAAAGCGAGTAATAATTAATTCATAATACGCACATAATTTCGAAAATTTTGAACAGACTATATTTCGAGAAATAGAGGTGCGTGCTGGGGTTTCAACCTCGCCCCATCATGGCGGGGTCGAGATACTTAACCACTAGGCTATCACACACATATGTCACGTAGGTATAGCTTTGTGGTGCACACTCGCATATCAACTGCAGTTGCCGTTAGACCTATCTCTCTTAAATTACCATAGTGCTTACTCGTATTTTTTATAGTGAATTTAATTGTACTGTTTCCTTTTCAATAAACATCGTACATTCCGAAATGAGACTTTAATATGGGCATACGCGCCCATAGCTTCAAGTTAATGAAATCGGTATTGAAAATTAGTTTATTCCAACTGTCCCTATGACACACATTTAAAGGTTCTTTATTAATATCATATTATGATAGGTTTATCTGCGTCGTGTATTTTTTTATAATGACGAATTGTTAACGACGTTATGTTAACGCGAAATTTAAATTAAAATCCTGCAAAAAGGGCGCTGCTACTTCAATTCTTAAGGTAATATATTATGGTATTAGAAACTCAAACACGTGCGCTCCCTTCTTTGTTAGGGTTGGCACAATCGCACAATAACCGCCACGCATAATAAGTGTTATTGATTAACATTGTTGACCAATACTTTAATCCCATTTCTACATCCAACGGCAATAATTGTAGGAAGCAATAAATTCGTTGTTCCCTTAGTTTCATTAGAACTCAGTAATTTGTATTTTTTAGCTGTCGATACAATATATTTGGTTTGGTTCATGACTTGTATACACACGATGCAGAAAGGTTCTGAAATTGATCAAAAACGTACAATAAGTTTACGGTACCCCGTTTCGGAATAACATTTATAATTGAACTGATTGTATTTCATATCGTATTCCGTCACCGCTTCGCGACTAATGCATTTAATATTACATACATATATTGTTTTCTGGGTTGGGGCGGAACGTTTTTGAATGTTTTCTTTTATGCTAACGGCAAACGCAAACGGTCACTGCAGCCCAAAGACAAACTCAAATAGATTCCAAGCCCTATCTGAGGTCGTTGCGTTGGTAGACCTGAACTTACTTGGTTGCGTAGCTAGTCCTGCGGACTTAGTCGGGACGCCTGCTGTTCAGTGAATAATAGTTGGAGAACCGGAATTTTCACATTGCTTACTCTTCTGGTATAGGAAATATCCGTAAGTGACGGTAACCACTTACCATACACGGTAACCATAATACATCCCGATTGAATGTTCACCATTATTTAAAAAAAACACTAAAACTTAATACAATATAACATAATTACATATATTTTTAAAGGATATTATGTTTTTGATGTATTTCTTCGTTCAACGACGTATTTACCGGGGGGCAATAAATTTGTTGAAGGCGGGGCACATTTAACTGCATTAGAATTTAAAAGTGAGTTTTTCAACTGAATTTTAAAAAGCTCCTTTCGGCATTTAACTGCAAAGCTTTTTCTTTCCAGTCTTAACTTTTTAATGGACTGAACGAATAAGGCTTCCGTAGACAGTGCTTATAAGGTACATGCATTTTATTTAACATCATCGTAAAAGTTTTGAGAAGTCGGGTAGTATACTACCATTTTCGTTTATTTATCTACTTATTGCTTATGAAATACCTTAAGTTACAAGAGAAGATATGAAATTTATTTAACTTTCTCACCCGAGCATATATATATATATAGCCCTAGCGACTCCACTCTGGCCGGACGCATAAAATTATTATTATTAAACGAAGAATTCCTAGAAAAAAAAAACGTTTGGTGTTTCAATCCACGCAAATTCGGAAGCAAAAGTTTCATATGACTTTTGCGATGTACAACAATTGCAATGTCGTAATTATTGATGTTGATGTAAACATGGCGTGTGACAGCCATCGGTGCCATCATCTGAGTACCGCCAAACCGCACATCATCCCGCCTAAATTTATTTGATTACCGACTTGAACTTTAACTTTAAATACTTAGTTTAATAAGTTTATTGTATCGCGGTGATTACTAAAACGTTACTTATTTTTTTATATTCACCGAATAGCAAACAAGCATGCAGGCCATTTGATGTGAAGTAGTAAAGCATCTCATGTACATCAAACCGAAACTAGGATCAAAGTCCTATACGAGGTCGTATATGAATGCATTACTACTCCTGAGGACCAAGTTGGAATGCTTTCTGTCCTAACCTAACTACAACAAACCGAAACACATCAGTTCTCACAATGCTGCTTTACGGCAAAAATAGGGGCAGCGGTAGTGCCGCCGCGAGGATTCGACGTAAGATTCCTCCATCCATATTGTCGAACAATATTTATATACAGATAGAATATGAACGATATTTCAAATTTATTGAAAGCAATACAAACAAAGGCTCCTTATCTTAGAAACTGATAAAAAGAGTCAAAAATTATTTTAAGAGATAAAAACACTTTGGAGTTAGACAGTAGTGCAAAGACCACTTAATATGTATCAAGTGGCCCGCTTGCTCGGTGGCGAAAATTAAAAAAAAAAAATATGAATCAATCGAACACATTCAATTCCCGAATGCAATAAAATAAAGAGTCTCACCAATAACAAAGAAAATGATCAAATAGAGTCGGTATTGTGTCCGGGCGTTAGTTGTTCAATCACCAAACGTCCCACCCCACTGCAGGGAAATATTTAATGTTTTATTTCGCCATAAAAGTGGGAGATGCAGCTGTGGTGCATTCGTTACGCCACTATAATCTTGCGATCCCTGAACTATTTTTTATACTTTTATATTTCAAACACCACAAATCTTTAAAAATATATTAAGAGTATAGAGCAATTTATTATAACATATATTTGTCCGAAAATAATTAAAAAATCACAAAGACAAACGTGTTGTTTTTGATCATAACAAAAAAAAGAGTTATAAACGACTTAGCATCTGCCAGCAAACTGAGAGTGTTTGTGCACTTAAAAATATTTAACCGACCTATCTCAGGCAATAAAAACTTGATCGTGCTATACGGTTCCGCAGACAGCGAGAGCTCACCGCTACTCTCAAACTCAAGCCTGGGATTTACAATCAATTATCTACTTAATTTTGTAGAGGAACCACTTTGTTTTAGTTCAAGCACTTATTAACTAGGTATTACAGGTCGTAATCCTTTCGCAAAACAAACCCACCTGTACGGTCTCTGGCGCTAGAGCATTCAACAACAAGGTGCAAGTTTATGAAAATCAGATTACTCTACTGTATTCAATTACGTTCATGCTTTATATTGTAAATGAAAAAATTAAATGTTCAGGATTGGCAAAGCACCATGTACGACCTCAGATAGGACTTTTGATCTTCATATTTGGGATTAAGTGTAGAGGTTAGAAAGCTTGCGTGCTCCTTTGACACTACATTTTACAATGTTCAAAAAAATCTTATAATATTGTTATTATATATATTAGTATATTATACGGGCCATATATTTTTTTTAATGGTAGCCCCTAAAATAAGCTGCCGTAACTCAGGGAGTTGCAATATCTCCGCCGCACTTTGATCTCCCTCCCGTCCATACTATGCCTTTGACTAATCCGAGGGGCACGTGGAGATACTCCTTCTTGTTTGAGTATTTGTCAACGCTCTTTGACAAGTCAATAAGCTATTGAGCGGTACTCTGGTCTTATCACAAGGACGATTAAAAGGATTTGATTTCAACTAGGCACGTAAAGGTAACAATTAACTACGCAAGTACAATTCTTTTTTTGCAAATCAT
>DWKW01000333.1:0-17888 GCA_018250115.1 Doberes anticus | reverse complement strand
TATACTAATATTATAAAGAGAAAAGATTTGATTGTTTGTTTGTTTGTACTGAATAGGCACCGAAACCACAAGACCGAATTGATAAATTATTTTACCATTAGAATCCTACAATATCCCTGATGAACATAGGCGATAGAATATTATCAAAACCGTTAGGGATCCGTATGAAAACTTCAGTAATGTAACCCAAAGTGTAAAAAAATTGCAAAAAACATGTTTATTTTGCGTAAGCTGCGGAAATTATTGACAATAGAGCAAAGTGATGTAGGTACTACAGTTTTATAGATAACTTATAAATACACAGTACCTGGTAAAATGTATTTTTTTAGTTATTTTCCTAAATATTATTGAAACAGCATACAGGCCACTTGATGTTAAATGGACATTGTAGCTCAGGCATATCCACATTAAACTCAACTAGGATAGAATGCGCTGCTACTCCCGAGGGCTAAATTGGAATGCCTCCATATACAATAAATTCATATATGTTTACTTACAATCAACGCGGACGAAGTCGCTGGCGTCATCTAGTTGATAATAATTTCGAAAAATCAAAGGTGTATGCCGGGATTTGAAAACTTCAAACTAATGGAACGGGAGATCGAGATTATTAACCAATAGGCTCAGTATTGCACATATAGGAGTATCACGGAGTAATCTAGCACACTACTTCAATATGCTTACAAGTATTCGTTCCATTATGACTTCTGAATCACGGTTGAAGCCGTGCCGACCTTCAACATTCTATTACATAGCAGGATTTCATTTAATTCGCAATAACCACAACGATCGAAGCGAGGGTGGTGGTGCAATCTACATTCGAACCCATATTCCCTTTTCCATTTAGCTGCTTTAAGTCAATCGGGGAACGATGTGTGTATAGTCATATTTATTGAAATCCTGCTTTCGAATTTTTTATTACTGTTTAAGTGTTTTTATCAATGAGTAACATCGGAGTTTATAGTCATGTTAAAAAAAAAAATTTTTTTTGAGTTTTTATTTTTATTTCTGTCACTTTAACTCATCTTAAACTTTTCGATTCGTTTTCTCTTCAACTTTCCTTCTACTGGTCTCTCTAATTTATGATATTAAATTCTTTATATGTTATTTACGAATTAATCACTGTATTTTTTGTGCACCGTCACTTATATGTTTTGAAATTGTGTGAACTCTCTTTAATAAAGATTGTCTGGAAGAGATCGCTCTTTTAGTGATAAGGCAGGCCATTGTCTGTAGCTACGCTGGTTTTTTGTTTTCCTGTGAATGTGAACATACACGAATGTTTCTTTCATGTAGCGTGCAATAAAGTGTTATTGTGTTGTATTGAACGTTTTCACATAGAACTTCGGCTATGTTTGGCCGTAGATGCGGATGGACACACAAAAAAAAAAATCCAGCGAAAACTGCAACTAAAGACTCGGTGTAGCTGAATCACAAAACAGGTTTCTGCCATCAAACTAAAAAAAAAGGTGCCCGGCTTGCAAAAATACATTCAGCCATATTTCTGTCATATCACAAACAGTTCATGTTTCTTTACAATTCTTCCTGCACTTACAATCCGTTATTTATTTCCTTTTCGTTGTTAATTGCTTATGTCGTGAGGAAACTTTCCTTGCTAACAGTTCTGTAAAACGTCCTCAAAGACATGTGAAGTCTAAGCATGTCGCAAGGATTGTGGAGAGGCGTATACCCGTGCCCAGCGGTGGGACTATAAAGTGTTGATGCTGAGCTACATAAATACATACATTCGTTACATATTCTATATATAAAATATGCTTGTCAGTGGCGTTGTTTAACAAAGCACTACAACAAATGAATGTGTATAAAGCAAAGTTTGCATGTTTCACTGCACTAACTGGTAAGAAGCGCACGATACAACTCGTAAAGTCTGTAACAGGATACATTTTGCGCTCAGATGTGATTTAAAACATAGTTTAGTGTTAGCGACACGAACGCTCCGAGTAACTATTGGTGTTTCTTTGAGTTCTACTTGCTAGATACAAAGTTTTCCAGGGTGAATAGGAGCGTGGGGTTCACCCTCCAAACTTTCTTCCTCTACTCAGACAAATTACTTACGAAGACAATAAAACCCAACAGATTAAAGCTTGAGCAGATTACACTTAGAGCTCAGGGCCTGTTTTATCCTGATTGATTCTCATAATGAAATTTATTCAGCCGCATCAATTATACCTATATTATATAAATTAAAGAGTTTTCTATACGAGAAAATTACATAAAATAAAGGTTTTTAAATATTAAAGAGCTGCAATCGAGCATTAAAACAACCTGATTGTGATTCTCAAATGGGGGAAGTTCAATCTGATGCAAGTTGTATGTAGAAGCGTTGCAACTCTTGAGGATTTAGTTGTAATGCCTCTTTTCTTGACCTGTGATTTTCTATTATATGGCATAGTAGATAACATGCCAGTTTACCTTTCGGGGGTCCTGGGTTCGATTCCCTGTGGGGGATGAGAGATGAGAAATTAAAATTTCTGTTCCTTATCTGGATGTTTGTATCGTACCCAACATACTGGCAATCCTAGTATGGAGTTATGTGTGAAGCAGTTAAAAACATGTTCAATATGAACCCTTAAATATTTTGTTTGTTAGAAATATTTGCAGCTGAGGTAGTGCCGCGGGCCAGCTTTCGACATATCAGACTATACCACCAGCCACTATCAAATTTTACTTGTCGCACTATCAAATTATCGAATTTCGCACATCGTACTAAAGTTAACACACAGATTAAGGTTAAGATATTTAAAAAAACGATTTAAAATGTAAAGATTTTTATGAATAAAAACTCGTTTTGACAACTACTGACCCATTTCGTCCGCGTCGGTCTATCGATATTGATATCAATATACAGGGTTGTGCGTTTCCGTGATTGCATCGATGTTAGAGCGTGACTCACATAAGCAACAACTATAAATTCCCGGCCGAAGTTGCTTTATTACATATGTAACTAGTTCGTGTATCGATTTATGTAAACTATAATACGGAGGCCGTCGTATAAGAACGTTTTCATTATTTCCCGATTTATTTTTCGTTTATCTTCCGGGAAAATAGGGGAGCTTTAAGATCCATGTACATTATTTAATTGAGTTAGACATAATATAATGTTTTATTATTGCGTCATCTTTAGAAACAGTATTTTTATTTTAGGAGTAGCAAACAAACAAGCATGTATAGTCACACATCACGTGGCCTGTAGCTCACGGGCGTCAACATCCAACTTCTGATAGGATTTTGATGGTGGTAGAGTCTTATGCCGTGCCGGCTTGAAGAACTCTTTTAATGCCTATTTTTTAAGAAACCCATATGCAGGTTAAGGTATTCCAAAGCTTGCTCAGGTTATTCGCTGCTTGTTATACGGAAGCTGAAGTTGTCATCGAGCTACCAACATAATACTCTACCTCAATAAATTAAAATAAACAACATTTGACACTCATTTCCCCACAGCGATCGCCTCGTCCTATGGACACATAAAACGCATAAAGTCCCAAACCAGGAATAGACATTGAAATTCACCATTAATATTCTAACCCCGTTAGGAACCGAATTACTGATTCGCTAAATGGCAGACTGGAATGGTGACCACTATGCAATACAGATTTATGTCAAATAACGAAGCAACATTTATATATATCAAAAATCCTATACAATATCAGTTAACCTACCAAGTTAAGCAGTCAAGGAGTAAGTATGTCAGGCTGTAGTAAGAAGTAATACTGGAGTCAGAGCAATAGCAATAGCAACGGATTAAAAGGAAGATTAGGGGACTGAATGCCGGGGGCTCTAGTATTAGGGAGTTTACGAAAAACTAATTGAATTCCGTATCATTCTATACATTCACTACTCACTTTGACAGGCCACTGCAGATTTGGTAGGGCTGACCTACTCGTATAACAACATCTGCAGATATTGCATGGAGGAGGAGAAAATCCTATCCATATTCTGCTCAGCCTGCATCTGGGGAAGCACGAGCTACACGCAGATGGAACCTTACTAGCTTTGCCTTGCACTCAACAAAATCTTAGCTTTCCGCAAAGCCATAGGGCTAGACAGTGAGCTCTACTTAGCTTACAACTTAGCTGTAAGCATAAATAACCTATGGTGGTTGACGTGCCTGAAGACCATGGGCCCGGCACTTAAATAAAAAAATACGTCCACTAGCAGTGCCGTGTCCTTTGCTCGATTTCGTATTTGGAAACGGTCTTTGACTTGGTTTTTCGTGAACTATCAAAACTAGACCCTCTGTAGACAAGATTAAGTAGCTCCAGCTCCATGCCATCAATGAGAAGGTGTCCCAACACCGTGTTGTTTTAACCGGTTGGAGTCCGGCGTAACCTTCTATCGCCCGCGCGATAGAAAGGAATCCGTCGTTAATAGCCCCACGAAAAAAAGGCACCAGAAATTACATAAAAAAGGCATTTTTTAATGTAATTTCTATTCAATTATATATTCATACATACTAATACAAGCACGTACGCACACCCAAACACACACGCACGCTCACAGTCACAAACACGCACACCTATACTCATATACACACACACGCCACACACTTACACCAAACATACACCACACGCACTGTACATTGAAGGTGTATACTCGTTATAATACTGAGTACTTACTTAGTGATACAATATTGTATATTATTATAAAATGTAAGTCCGTAATTGGCTGTACGTTCTGTATCTAAGATATGTTTATAGTTATATTAAGAGCTGTGGTTTTGTTACAAAATAAATAAAAAATAAAATAAAATCTGTTAACATGCTCTTAGAACTCCGGAATATCAATAATATTAAACTCCTCCCTGATACGCTTGATCGAAAAGAACTTTCCACATAATTCTATATCTAATCTAGCTGTTATCAAATCAATACTGGCATATGTACTTAAGCAAACTCTGAAATCGAAAATTAATTAAGTTGTCATTTGCACGTACCTACATATCTAATCATTTCCTTTGAGAGTAAGTTTCAGTCAATTAAATTAGACTATTGTCGCAATAGAGAATTTTATACTACCCAGCCTTTTAAATACAATAAATGAACCTAAATAAATAAATGTATGGTATGGTTAGGCGGGTGACACTGGCATTCTAATTGAGGCCTTATTGATGTCTAACTTAGTCCTCGGAGCAACTAACAACCTACGATGTGGACTTATGCTATAGACATCCATGGCCGCAGTGTTCACTTAACATCGAATGGCCTACATGCTCGTTTGCTATTCTATATGAGTGTATTAAAAAAAATGCTATAATTTTTTTGTTACCATTTTATTAGCTGAATTATTAGAACACAAGAAAAACTTTAGGGAATCTGTATGTACATATATCATTCACTGAGAAACTTTGTAACGTCACATGCCAAAACTCCGTTACGATAAAATTAAGATATGTTTTTTTTGTTTACAATATCACTTACATACGTTGTCATAAAGGACTTTCGTTTTGTGGCACACTTGGAGATATCTTATAATAATTACTTATGAAATACCTATGTCGATTATACTATGCTTTACGAAGAAATGCGGTAGGACGTTTTTTTTCCAAAACGTTAATTATAGTAAGATATTTTTTTTAAATTCAAACGGAATAGCAAACAAGCATGCAAGCCACCTGACGTTAAGTGGTCACGTGGACATCCACATCAAACTTCAACTAAGACGTAAGTCCTATCTGAGGTTGTATGGGGACGCGTTTCTACTCCTGAGGACTAAGTTGGAATGCCTCCTGTCAAGTGTCTTCTGCCTAACCACATAAAATATATATAAATAGTACATAACTTTAGAACAGAAGAGGAATCCATGGTAATTTTTGTCACATTATGAATATACTTATTTAAGTTACTAGGCATATTTTTGGCAGGGCACAGGATTTTGTAGTTCGTAACTGAACATACTCGTAAACTATACATAATATTAACTACATTTGCCTGATAATAAAATTCAATACCGGATTTTAACTCATTTACTTTCAACCCGTCATAAAAGCAAAATGAATGACCTTCGTCGTGTCGCACTCTTATTTTTAGATAAATAAATAACGTCACACACTCATAGCCCCACAGTAATTTTATCTGTGTAGTAGGTGCCACGAACAGAAACAAGCACACAAATACCCAGACCAGGTACAGATTTGAAAATCAAAGGGCCACACATTTATTACCGGCCATATAGCAACCGATGTATATCATCATTAACCCATTATAGCCCCACTGCTGGGCACGGGTCTTCTCTCAGAGATGAGAGAGTTTAGGCCGTAGTCCACCACGCTAGCCAAGTGCGGACTGGTGGACTTCACATGCCTTTCAGAACGTTATGTGGAACTCACAAGCGTGCAGATTTTCTAACGATGTTTTCCTTCACCGTTAAAGCGCGTGATAATTTATCCATAATACGTACATAATTTCGTGCTGGGATTCGAACCTTGACCCACCATAGCGGGGTCGAGATGCTTAACCACTAGGCTATCACCCCTTAATAAGTTGTTAAGGGTTGCGCTGATCAAGAAAGCCTGATCAGCTAATTATTGTAATGCAGATATACCGGCTACGATGTCCTGCCCACACTGTAATTTTTTTAGCATTTTATAGCGGAATAATTAAATTTTGTTTCAGTTTTAAAGAGGGTTATTTAAGACAGATTATGTACGTCATGGTAGTTAGTAAAAAAAAATATTTTCACGTTAAGTACCTAAATTCGAGCTAAAATTAAAAGCTCACTGGAAATTAATGTGAAAAACAGATAGAAGGGAATTTATCATTCGTTTTCTCTGACACTACGACTTTTTTAAATTACTGTTCCACGGTAGCGCTTTCAATTTTACGGATAAAGCACGAATCTTGGCCGAAATATTAAATAGAAAAAATAAACCGATGTAGGTTTGGCGGCGGCTGAGGCGGCGATGCGACGCGACGAGGGCAGTGCTCCGGAGGCCATTGTCGCTGTCCAGCGGCGTGTGTCGGGCAGCGGACCACGAAATCGCTCCCAGCCGGCACCGCGCACCGCCTTCCAATAATCTACCATACAAATTTTTGGTAACCGTCTTTTAAAAGTTCCCGTAGAAAAAGTCGTTCCAATTTTGGTAACCAGCTAAAACAACGACAAGTTTTTGTACCCATTTTCAGGATTGTGCTAAGCCTTAGCGTTCCGTAGCAACAAGAAACACGCGGTTATTACAAATACTTAATTCGATCTGGTATCAGTGTGTAAGTATCCATTAATTTTTGGATATTTTTCATTTAATTACGCTTACATGTACGAGTAAGCCGAAGCTGAGACGGATATATCAGCCATATTAGCTTATTTGCCCCAATTAATCAATATTTAACTATTATTGTAAATACCAAGACGGAACATAGTTTTCAGTAACAATTAACATATTCTAAGACAAGTTAAACCCTTCAATCATTCATAAGTTCATAATTAATAAGAAATAGCTTTTAATTACTTATTCGTCAGCGGAGCTAACTATTTAAACGTGATCGCGTTAACCATCGGCCCCATTTGTTGAAAATTCGTGCTCGCATTTATTAACGAGCGAGCTAGGTCTAGGACCCAATTCGGTAGGTGAAAATTGCTATGAAAAATTGAATGAACAAAAGACCGATGTTTTCGATTTTAACAGCCGTAAAACTGAATTTCTGATGCGTTAAACACGTAATCCGATGTTCGGTCATACTCAAATAAACTTTTCAGTTCAATTGAATCAATTTTCTTGTTTTAATTAGAGTCAACATAAACAGCAATAATAGGTATAGCTACGGTCAAACAAAGGCTAATTTAATAGACATTGTAGGTACTCGTATTACTAAGAAAATGTCGTATGATTTTAACTCATTTCAGACGACGCTCAATACCTGACATCTGTTAAAGTTGGATGTGAGGTGTTGTCAAGTGTTGTGAATACATTTGAAAAGTAAATTATGACACCACCTGCAGAAATCGGTTCTACCGTAAAGCAACAGTGTGAAAACTGTTGTGTTCCTTTTATGAACTTTGCATGGTTCGACATTTAAAAACTTTTTATATCAACATTAAGCTGAACCACACGCCTTTTGATTTTCTAAGAAACCTCAGTCATGCATGTTTCCTGGGCATATGTTCCATCACCGTTTTAAGTAGATATTGAAAGTTCGAACAAATAGGCTATCACTTTTTTATTATCTGTGTTTGCTTATGTAATGTGGAGATTACCTAGATGTCTTCAAAATTTTGTTATGTCTGTACTCGTAAGCTGTCAATTTATTATTGACAGTTGTTTCGCAACTGCAATCTGTCGCTCCGAAATGTGAATAATAAGGTGTGAAAGCTCTCAATTTGATAAAACAAATATTTAGCATATGAGTTTTGATTTTTCTTATTTTTTAATGAATTGCGATTTTAACAGCTTCAACGTACTGAATTAAATCACCTTTGGACACCTGAATACTTAATACGAGAAAAACTGTTAATTCAGGCGTTTATAATCTTCTATTTATGGACTGTTTAAAAATATTTTTAAATGTTAATGAAATTAACTTATTATTTTAAAAGTCGAATATCACCGATAGAGTTGTTAATGAAAAGATACATTAAAGTAATAAAATGTAATCACACATCAGTTGACATGTTAATTTCCACAAATAGATATCTAAGAGGTGATTGTTTTTAATTTTCGTTCGGCATGAATGAAGAAACATAAATTTTTACCCGTTATTGTAAAAAGCTTTCAATGTCAAAACGTGATGTAATTTTTAAATTTCCCGTTCCCCTAATGAACAGAACGGAAAATTGATAAAAACTGAAAAGGGTCGACTTATTACAGTCATTCATTCCCGGATCATCCTATTATAACTCCTTAAACTCTCAGTAAAAAGGAAAAAAGGGATCATAACAAAATTTATATTATATATCGACAGAACGTACCTAAAGCGTGAACGTGAAAGCGAACAGAAAAATCTAGGGAAGGCTCACAAAATTATTTTCGAGGGTGACCATCAAACAACTTACCGCTCGCTACAGAAAGTTGGAGTAACATAAAAGAAGTTTTATGAGCCGATAAAGACCTTTTGAAGGGTCTACGCCAGAAACGAGACTTCGTACTTTGGGTTAGCGCGCTGAAAATAATTTCAACAATTGAAAATGCGATCGTCTGTAATATTTTAATACCTTTGTATAATACCCGGCCATAGCATTAAATTTGCTGACAAAATTGAAATTTTCTTAAGTTTAAATACATTATAAATTTCAATCACTATACAATAATTTCTATAAATCTTATAAATCTAAATATAAAAATATAACGATAGATAGCTAAATTATATTTCCAACCTACCTCTACTTATATCGTTACTATGAGTTGTTATACAAACTGTCGGCACGTAATACCGTGGTATTCTTATAAGTATGTCGATACGTCGTCATCAACCCGTTACCGTCCCACTGCTGGGAACATCTACTGCTGCTATTTGTGGCTTGTGGCCGAGTTGTCTTTGGCGGGTTGGTGACTTTTGTGGTGGTGGTGGGTGTCATTTCAGGACATCATTAAGAATTATAAAATTGCGATATTTTTCTTCACCGAAAAAAGATTAATAATTATTTTCTAATTCGCACGTAACTCCGTAAAATTAGAGGTCCGTGTTGGGATTCTAACTAGGTTTACATTAAACCAGACGAGCTATCACTACTTCGGAAAAAGCTATACGTTAAGTGGATTACCAACTTACTAACTTATAGGTATTAAAAGGCGATGGATTGATTTTTATTTGAATAATGTACATGTGTACAATACCTACATAACCTACTCGACACTGAGTACCTATTTCAAAATTAAAACATTTGTTTACTTTATTCCAACAATTAATTACGGGTAAGTAACTCTTTATTGTCTACTTCAGGCAAATTTATTTTAGAAACTTGTCGCCTTTCTTACTATGGCTTACGTGTTCCACTGCTTTAGCGTTCTGATAAAATGTGCAACGTGAAGGTTCTTTTGTGTATAAAATTAATTAAGCTATTACACGATACTTTTACGGCATCAGGTTAATAGGTTAGTTTCTGCATTCATTAGCACCGTAGGTATGAGAGCGCTCTAGACCATAAATTATCACATCCGTATTTTCATACTACCGTATTTTCGACCTGAAAAATATGCTATGCAGATTTTTATGTCAAGTATGTTTTGAATTCAGTTGCTACCTTCGTCGCGTGAATCCTTCAACAAAACAAGCAAATGACCACTGCACGCTAACCAGCCGCAGTGTTCCATACCCAACCACTTAAGTAAAGCAAAAGTGAATGGTAGAAAGAACCTTTCTGCGTCTCTGCCTTTTATTTAGTTAAAGTTGTTTCATATAAGTATCAGTTTAGGTGAAGAAGCATCTTTTGTTTTGTTTTTAACAAATGCAAGAATTTTCTTATTTTTAATCATGAACATTAAATACATAGTTTTTGAAATATATAATAAATATATATATTACAAGATTAGCAAACGGGCTTATACTACGCTACCTTATAATAAATTTTCATTGCAGCTACAACAATTACAAGTAGGTACAAACAAGACTCTCGGTTGAAGCCATAGATAAGAACTATATTTATTCCCAAAAAGGCGAAGGATTGCAGTCTTGAGGTAGCCATGCCAAAAGATACCGCGTCTCCGCCAGCGAGTCTACTGTATCTACGAGGATGTAGTATCGGTGTACTTATGAGGTGTATCTTGATACAAGGGATTTTCTTAGAGTATCAGGTCGTCTACTGGCTGGTCTGAATTTTCTATGAGTTTTTTTTGATAAAAAGAAACCGTTATCAATCATTTTCGTCATTTCTTGACATTTATCTTGTAAGAGCTACCGATGTATTTTTATCTATAATTTGACCATTTGCAGGCAAAATTGGTTTCTTTTTAATGAGGAAGAGGCGGATGATGTTGAAGAAATGTTATGGTTTCCATAATTATATCTCACGGCATTTATATTGCATTTCGCAACACCGCACTACCGACTGACTGATTTCAGGTTTATTGAGTTAATTTAACGTTTTTTTGAACGATTATAAAAAATCGTTTATTCTCAGCATAAACTTGTCACGATAATAATATTACTTGGAAACCTTGCGCTAGTAATCTGGTATTCTACGCTCGGAAATATCACAGTCCCCGGAGGTCTTGATGTGCCATTTTTGTGGGCATATTGCTCCAAACATTCAAAGTACTATTTTACAAAAGAATCATACAAAGAGGTCAGACGAATACAACAGAATTAAGATATATGAAAGGAAATATGTATATAATATACTAAAGAAACCGAATGTGTACATCTAATATTTTAAAGGACAAATGAGTGCACTAAGTGAAGACACTACGAATACCAAAACAACAGTTTTTAAAGATTTTGTCTGTTTGTTTACTTGTGGTTAACAGTGTCAGTTTATTTGTGCAGTAATTTGATTTTTAGATTCATTTTTTCAGTTTCTGTTTCAGTGACTGCTATAAGTTTGGGGTCCAATTCACCGTTTGTTTCAATTCAATCGATTCACAATTTTAAATAGATGATTAATGACAAGCTACAAATCAGACAGTAAGACCATTAATTTCAGCAATTCTGCTACACACATGTTACTTAGTTTTTGCTCAACGACAGACAGACAGACAGACAGACAGACAGACAGACAGACAGACAGACAGACAGACAAACGGACAGACGGACGGACAGCGGAGTCTTAGTAACAAGGTGTCGTTTTACCCTCTGGGTGCGGAACTCTAAAAACAACACTGAACACTTTTTCTGCAGTAAGATCAACACGTTCTTTTGTGCAGCTGTTGGGTAGTGTAATGTGGTGCGAATAAACTATGATTATTTTTAGCAACTTCTGCTAGAATTGTGACATATCGCAACAACATTTTGAAATTTTACTAAAACGTCTCTTATTAAAGTCCTATCATTTTTTACATCAAATTAAAAAATTAAAGGCGTATTTAATTATGAATTATCAATATTAAAATAAACGTTACATGTATGTATGCCGTCAGATTATTGAATTACCAGCTTTTGACTGTCCGCGTGGACTTAGAACAGAAAAGGAGATAAAATAAAAAATTATAGGTTTTTGATGAAAATCAATGTTCATGTGTTTCAAAATACCAAGTTGTACATGTTTACGCTCTCAGACGATGTCGGAGATAACATCTAGGTAATGCCACAAAAATTTGTTTAGGCGAATACCTAACAGCATTGATAAAGTTGTATCACCGTAAAATAAAATTCAAAGCAAAATTGCTTAGACTTTACTACTTTACTATGCTTTCCGCCTTCACTTTGGTCGTTTTCTTTGTAACGATTCTTACGTATGCATGAGATATTTTATATTCAATTCGATCTATTATTGCATGTGTCCGTGAGTCCGGCCTGGTATGCATAAGTAAATTGTTATCGATCTAGCAACCTTTCGTAGACCTTGTTTGAAGCAAAAACAGTGACTGTTAGAGTTGCCAGCTTTGATTTAATAATTTTAGGATTAAAAAATATTTACAAAAAACCATCATTTTCTTTCTCCTTGCAATCACATTAGAAAAAAGTTATTTCTGCAGTATTTTTGTTAATTATGTTTTTGCGAATATAACCAATTATCAAAATCATTTTATACAAAATCTAAATATTTTTGTCAAGAACTTTAGATATTTTAATTTACCGGACAACGTTTGTATAATTTTATTTAAGAAACACTGTTCCAGTTCTTCAAAATAAACGTGGTTCAAGAACGGAAACTTGTCCGGTGCGGATTGGTACGAGTGGGCACCCAGCCGGCATGCTCACCATTCGCAACCCTTAAAAGCGCCGCTTGCGTGACGTTGTAAGATCCTTATTTTGATTAGTGTTGCGTGGGTACAACGCCCATGACGCCATTCATCAAACGATTCATGATGATGTTTATTTTACGACTATATAGAGGTTCGCCATTTTTACCGTTACGAAACTCAATTCAACGCCTCAAATGGATGCCTTTAAAGCTATTCCAGTTCGCTGCCGTAAACTGTAAAAGATACCGCGTAGGGTAATTTTATTTTTACAGTTCCGCACTAAACTTTACTGCGCGTGTGACACAATATAAACATTTACAGCATTCATTTCTTAGCATTATTATGTCGTTTAACGTCTTTAGAGAGATTAGCATGATGAAATCGCAATTATGTATTTATTTTATTACTCTGTGATTTTACTTCAACATAGAAAATCTGTTTACAAAGCAAATGAAATGATATTCAGTTTGGGAATTGGAAATCGATAGAGTTCCATGTCTTAAACACGCTTTTTTAGACGGAATCTTTGAACGTAATTCTGACCTCCTTCTTTTGAAGTTTTAAATAAATCCGACGAAAACTTTGCACTCATATCAAATGCTGATGACAATGTAATAATAATTATAAAAAAATAGTTAGAAAAAACTAAAAATGTGTTTTATTTGTAAATTGAACTAAAAAGTGAAAAATAAATAATGGTTAAAAAAAACATGCTTAAATATAAAACCAAACTAAGAAGTGAAAAATAATTTTCAATTAATTTTAATTAAGAATAGTGTGAATATCAAAAAAAAATGTTTTATTGTAAAAAAGCATGGTGTGCTTGATGTCAATTATATATGTTACAAATATTTTATTGAATGATATTGGTAAAAGAATAGTCATTTTGAAAATGTCTTAAAATACACCCTATGCTTTTTTTTACAATAATATAAAATTTGTATATTGTTATTCACACTACTCTTAATTTTAAAAAATTAACATTACTTTTAGTTTGGTTTACTTTTGAAGCGTGTTTTTTTTAGTTTTTTTTTTACTATTATTTATTACTGTTATAGGCATGATATTTCATATTTAAGATACTGTAAAAAAATACCTTTATGTTATTTTACGACTGGGATGGAGGTGGTTTAAAGAGGATTTCATGATATGTGAAACGCGAGTGAAACCGCAAGCACAGCCAGTAATACTATATAGGATTCATAACTGAAATTTGATACAAGTAAAACAAAGACGTATTTTTTTGTTTCGTAAACCAAAAAAACTATGATTTGGTGTCTAATTGTCTACGTTGAAGAGACTATAAAAGATGATCCTAATATTTTACAGTATCTTCAACGTACATTAATCGCAAAAGCTTAATAAAATAGTTTAATTACGACATTGTTAGGTACTTTCAAAGATTAAATATTTGTTTAAGCGTTTTATAAATCCCTAGTTAATACTTGCGCCGACAATACTTTATAAACTGCAAAAGGCAAAGGGTCTTTTAAGCGCTTTAGAGCGGAATTGCCTACCTTTGTTTTAAAACATTACGGCCGCATCTATTACGCAACTCGCGGGAAAACCATAAAGAGGGTAGTTAGATAAATAGATTGCTAGACGCCGGGAGGGCGCGCGCTTCTAAACTACCATTTAATACAGAATGATGTTCTGAAGAATCAACAGTTACTTTTATACTCTTTATCGTGACCGGGTTACAGAGTAAATAATATTTTGAACTAGCGCACAGCCGTTCCTTTGATCTACTAGGAGAAAGAATAGCAATTTTATGCAGCTTTTAAGCTCTTTAAAAACTAATTTAAGTACATTTATTGTGGTCGTTTTTACCATCCTTTTGATAGTTACCTTGTATTATTTGTATTAAAATGAGTATCATGGCAGAATGTGTACGAAAAAAGTATTTAGAGAAGTTGAAGTTACGTTATAATTGACCTTTGATATCTAAGGCATTATTCGACCTTTAATAGTCACTTATTATAATCGTAAATCGGAAATAAAATAAAACAGTTTTGCAATAAACAGTGTGGCAACATAGAGTCTATTAATTCTATGTCGCACCAGTTAGCTGGATTTGTTACTCATTTTATCGCTAGCGGACGGTGGTAAATATATTTTTATATAAAGTAACAGCATCTTTTACTGAGATACCAAACAACCTTACTTTGACAGATCATCCAGAACTTCATATTTTAACTAATGTTAAGATGAAAAATAGCTATTTTCACTTTTTCAATCTCAATTTCAAGTATGTAATGTTTTTTTTAAATATCCAGTATTAAAATTATTGTGTATTGTAATGAACCTAAAACTTTAAAATATTCTAATCGATATATTGGTAGGTACTCATGATACTCTGAAATAAAAACTTATACTTTTTCGAGGGTTCTTGTTTGCGAAGTTGAAAGGTCTTTCAAACCTTAATGGAGAACTCTTAATCGTACAGCTTTTCTCATGATATATTTTTTCACCATATATGATAATAATAAAATAGTAAATCATACACAACCTCTTCAAAAATCAGCGTTTAGCACCAGTGCCAACCACTAAACTGGTATTCATACATTTTATTGCTTCAAGTTTACTTATTTATAGACTAAATCATTTATTTATCAAATACACTCACATGTTAAGAAGATTTAATCTCGTTCTGATGCGGTTTTTGCAATGTAATATGCAAAACTTTGAAACATTTTCTCCTAGTTAGCTGCTGTGGAAAGCTTTGTTCCAGAGAGACAGCATTTATGGACGTTAAAACTCTCCAGTCTGTTCATAATCACAGCTGCTGCAAATGCACGAGTTTTCTGAATAAATTAAAATAATCCAACACAAATACTATTCTAAAAATTTGAATATAAGAATATTGATGATTAACATCAACTCAACGATTACTCAATAATCGAAATCATTTATATCATCACTAACTTTTGCGCGACATCCTCGTAGATGTAAGACAAAAACAGGGAAAAACAAGGACAAGAAATACCCTATTTGCTTTCCCCTGATGAATAGATCATATAGTTTAATTTCAAGGTGAAGTCAGTCCATTTTGGCCTTGATCGAGTTTCGAGGAGGAAAGTTGTTACTTTCATAAACTTAAACCAAAACATTCATAGTTTCATAGTACTTTAGTAAAATAGAAGATTGTGTTTGTTAAAAGTTGTTTTTAAAAAGAACGCTTATAGAGATACCTTATTTACCCAATTACCGATTTTAATGCAGACTTAAAAAAACAAGGACTTTCTTGCAATCTGCCGCATAACAAACCCCCCTCGCCCTCTCTCTCTTCTCTCACACTTTTAAGGTTGATTTCCGTAAATCCTTTTCACCTACATTATTTTAGGGTCCTACCTGCGGAATTTAAAGTAAATTTAAAAATCATAATATATGTGTATTCCTCGTCAGACGTTATTTTATTTTTCTGCTTTCAAATATACTTTTCTTCTTTATACGTAAGCCAAGTAAGTCAATTAAAGTAACAGTATAAACGAACTCATTATCAATGATAAATCCCCAAATTTAAGCTCCTTATTAATTTGGGCGTTAACAGAATGAAGCATAAATGAAAATCGCTGATTAAATCACCGAATATCTACAACTCCAATGACGGCAATACCATAAATCTCGATGATATAGAGATCAACAACAAGCCTTGTTTCGTTGTCGTCGCCCCAACTTTGAAACAAAGGGAATAATCGAAACGATTGTGCAAGCCGAGCACAACTATTGTCACGAATTCTACCCAAATTTCTGGACTGAAGAGAGGACAGAGATTAAAAGATTTCACTGTGAAGCCAAGGTAAAAATTACCATTACCGAATACATAAATAGAAAGAAACTATTAAACATCATTTTAAGAATATTATAGTAGTGAATTAGGAGGCTGGAAGTAGGTACTCGTAGGCACTTATGTAGGTAAATATTTAAGATTCAACCAATGTAATTAATTAAATGTCAAAAGTGTTACAGCGTAATATTTACAAATAAACCCATTAATGATTTTTTTCCTTGAGGTATGTGTTTGATCAAATTTTTTTTTCATGTAGATTTTAATAAACTCATTCATCATTATTCGCAAATTGGCATTATTAAATAGTTCTTTTTTCATTTAAATATTTGCAGGCTTCGTAAAGACTAATCTTTTGGCCCACAAAACTAGTGTGGGAAAATCTTATGTGGGACCATTTCGGGAAAAAATATTATAATGGATAACAACATTTGTGTTCTGATAAATTTATCGTGAATATATTTTGTTAAAAAAAAGTTCTGTTACATTTTATACTAAAATTTTTGTGCCTGTCGTAAGCAACACCTGCTGTTGGTTACAGCATAAGTATTTTTTAGGGTTCCATACCTCTAAAGGAAAAACTAAACTCTTATAGGATCATTTCGTTATTCGGCTGTCTGTCAAAGCCCTTAATCAAATACTTACGTTAATGGAGCTGTAAAAAAAGTTAGAAGCTTGTTTTAGTCAACGCGAACCAAAAATACGGCTAAGCCGCATATTATGACGCTCGCAAATAAATGAAGTCCTTTACCTACATTTACCTTTAGGTTACATCCCGTTGACCTAGAATTATGAAGTTCGACAAGAAGCAAGGTCTCACAGCATAAGTAAAGAAAAAAATCCGAAAATCTTTAATTTATAGTTACATAAAAAACATGTTTTCTGATAACAAACTTACATTTGCATTTGAAAAAAATATTTTATCAGTTTGTTTTTCAATCCGACTCGTTAGAGCAATTACGAGTTTGATTCATTCATAGTTTATAAACTTCAGTAAGATTAATTATTTTGGTGAAAGTAGCTGAGTAGAAATAAAATTAAATAATTATGACATACTCTATCCGCAACCAGACTCGCACTTGTCCGATCTTTTAAAATTGAAGACCTACCAACAGGCCTAATGCATGGCATAATGATAAGTGCCACCCTAAATGACCTAATTGACCTATGGAAATTTGCAGTATAACGCCTATAAAGTGCCATCCTTCAAAAACTCTTTTTAAAGGTGAGGGATATAAAGCGGCGCTACCCCACATAATGGGGAGATAGCGCTGCTGGAAAACCGAGACCCCACTCCGCTGCAGCGCT
>DWKW01000332.1:0-17897 GCA_018250115.1 Doberes anticus | reverse complement strand
GTTGATGATGATAATGATGACTTGTCGAATACCTTACATTTTTATCATGCTAACTTTGTACGTTTGGAGACATAACATACATTACATGCATGCATATAATGCATAATTATACGGTTTTAATAAGGTCGGATTAGGACATCATCAAAACAGCACAAATTACGTACATTAACGCTGCTGTGCATGTGCACAACATAGAGTCTTGACTCCCCACTAAGTGACAAGGTTCAGTGTATGGTCATGAATGCCCAAGCATGTAAGCACGCCATTAGAGTTGGATATGGGAGCTTCAGCTCTCACTGATGTTAACATTCGTATTTTTTTATTCGAATCAGGTTAAAACCTAAATCGTCACATCAACAATACAATTAGAATAATAATTTTTAAGTCTTGATTCTAACGTGTGTCTATGCCCCATCGGTTATGAACAAACCACAAAACGATGGCAATTATCGTGAGAATCTATCCGCATTGTACGATGCGAGCGCGTCTCGCATGCCATTAATCAAAATGTTTGATTGATGGAATCACGAATGTACTTCGTCCTATTTTTTACAATGAAGTTTCATGCAAAAGTAATTCAAACGAAATTTAATTAATTGTCCGAATATGATGTTTCTCAACTAGGAAGAGTAAGACGGTGAACGATAAATTGTGTAATATTTAAATAGCCCCTGGTAACGGTATTCTAGCAGACTGCAGATGTAAATTTAATTAAGTTCGTAATATTTGGAACTACATGTGTGCGTTTATTTTATGCAGGCAGGAAGCAATACTGTAATACAGATGGTGGTAGAGTCTTATGTCGAAGGCTCGCCTGCGGCACCACCACCACTGCACCTATTTTTGCCGTAAAGTAGCATTGTGACAACTGCTGTGTTTCGGTTTTAGGGTGTTTTAGGTTAGGCAGAAGACACCGGACAAGAGGCAATCCATCTTAGTCCTCATGAGTAGCAACGCATCCACATACGATCTCAGATAGGGCTTTCGTCCTGGTTGAGGTTTGATGTAGATGTCCATGGGCTGCAGTGACCACTTAACATCAGGTGGCCTGCATACTCACTTGCTATTCTATTAACATTTTAAAAACCAGTTTGTGATAACAATGTCATCTTAATTTTTTTCATGCAAACATTTTCGTTTTTAGTTTAGTTTTTAAACACAAGTTTACTTCGTTAAAAAACGAAATATTTATCAGCTATGTCTGTGACAGCATCTTTAGTTGACCATACTTATTATTATAACCTACATTTCGTGTGGCAATGGTTCTGTCAATAAACTTTTTACATAGAGATTGTCTAAGCTAAATTTCATACAAATCAGTACAGTAACTAGTAAAGTCAATAAATATCATTCTCAATTTACGATAAGACACATAAAAATGAAAAAAAAAAATAATGCATAGGGCAGTATAGTTGCAAATCTAATTCTATGTATTTATCTATAGCCATAGTTTTATGGTGGGATACCACCACTTTCATTTGAAGGGTGTGGTTAGGCAAAATATACTTGGCAGGAGGCATTCCAAATTAGTCGTCGGGAGTAACAACGCACTCACATTCGACCTCAGACGGGACCTTGGCCCTTTTTAAGGTTTACTGTGGATATCCATAAGATCAGGTAACGTAGGCTACGTTACTCTTACTCTTGTTGTTACTCTTTAAATTCAATTTTAAATAGTAGTCATTATAAACACTATTGTAATGGTTTACTGTCTAATATAAATAACGAGATTCCATACTATCTTGTAGATCATGAAAATCATGCACAATGATGAAAATTTAGTCGTATGTATAAACATACCTGATTAATACAAAAATTGGCTATTTGTGTTTTTATTTATATTAAGATTACTTATTACTCCCGAGGACTACGTTGGAATGTAGGAGACATTGTATTCTACCTAACTACACCTTTCAACCGAAACATAGCGGTGCTCACAGCGCTGCTTTACGGAAGAAATAGGTAACGGTGGTATTCATGCTGGGGATCCTTCGAAATGAGACTCTACCACCATCAATCATATCACCATCCGTAAATGTCGGACAAACGAAAGGTCAGCAACGAAATTTAACGATAAATAAATGTAATATACAGGATTACGTGCAATATCGATAAACCTTAAAGTTTACTAATTCAATTTACTTCAAGGAATATTAAGTTTTAAATACCATACTCATATTACAAACTTGAGTGCGGTGTGAGCAAATTTTGCTTTATTAATTTGCAATTAATAAAAGAAGCCTAATAGCGTCGCAAGCGATCGTAGTTAAAACTTTACAGTCCTCTTAAAGTTTCTTATTAGAGCGAACCCAATATCTGAGAAACTCAAGATAAATATAAGAAACAATGATAACCTTAAAATAAAAATAATAATTTAATAAAATGTTATTGGCACTCCTCTCAGAAATGAAAGGGATTAGGCCATAATCCACCACGCTGGCCAAGTGCGGATTGACGGACTTCACATGCTTTGAGAACATTATGGAGAACTCTCAGGCATGCAAGTTTCGTCGCGATGTATTCGTTCACGGTTAAAGCAAGTGATAACTATTTATAATACGCACATAATTTAGAAGTCATAATAAAAAATATTTATTAAGAATGAGACCTCTAATTCGCGCCGGGATTTTAACCCTTTGTTCATACTTAACCACTAGGCTATCGCTCACTAGTTTCTTATAAATGTGAAAGTGGTGATGATGTTTTACTTAAATCTGTATAAACCCCTGATAGTTTAAAATAAAATTTAGCACAAAAATGAACCATGTTATGAACAAAAACATTTAAAAACCGAGAAAACACGAATATACCGTGCGATTTTCGAAAGATCTGATAAGATTCGAAGAATTTTAAGTCGCTGACGAAAGCTAGAACATTAATAATTATAAATACAAGTATTTTTTTCATTTTATTTAATGTAATAAATAAATAAATATTAAAATAAACTTAATTTTATTATTTTGAAAACAACCTGCATGTATTCATAAAAAAAAAATTGTGCTTGAATAACGGTTTGTTTACATTATCATACTATCTACGTTCAACATTATTACATATATGAAGTATATATACATATATAAAAATAATAGTATAAGTGTTTAAGTAAAGTAATTTTCACTGCTGAGATATTGTATCTCATCTTTTTAGGTATCTCTAGTTATTAGCTTTAAAAAGCAAATGTTTAACTTCCAAGACGCAAGAATTATCATATCTTACATTCGGGTAACGTGTTACGTAATACTACTAACGAGACTATTGTCAAATAACTTTAAATTCATAACAAAACAATTTTGTTTGTGAATAAAAATTCGCAGGCACTGGCTTACCCATATCTGATTGTGTTTTAATTGAGTGCCGTATTCTTATTTAAAACAAATTAAATTAATTAATTATAAATTTATGAAATATCTCGTGTGAACTTTATAAAATATTGAATATAGTACGCGACCTTTTACATTTTACGTGATTACAAAATATTTAGCCTTTGTTGAGAAAACGGTATAATACTCACACACGTTCAAATTAGTAACGAAATTGATTTATTTTACCAACTAATCCAATGATAGTAATCAAATATCAACTAAGAAATAGTACAATATTAGACGAAAATATTTTCCTTCTCCATAACAAACAAGTGTCCCATATCCCTTTCGATAATATAATCAATATCTCCCTTCTTCTTTATCATGGCCATGTCATGGTCATCGTGTTGTATCACTGTTCAGGACAGTTGTTTGCTTCACGAGCTTTCCCCACTTCTTCCTATTTGTGGTAAGCCTGATGCACTCATACCATGGACGACCCACTACAGTCTTAAGTTGGTCAGTCCATCGCATGGGCGACCGTACGTGTCCGTCTAGTGCCTTCTACCTTCCCTTGTTCCAAATATTCCCCTAGATTTGCCTAAAGTCGTATACAACTATTTTGTTATTTAAAATCCGTCCTTTCAAATACAAACATTGACAAGAAAACAAACTTTATTAAACTAGCCACAACAAAGTAGAGTCTGCATAGAGCACCATGGAATGTGGATCTTAAATAAGGATTACGTCACATTATTGACATGGTAACATTCACTGTTTCTTTGTACAAAATGTCGTTAGCAGAGCAACGTAATTGGAGAGCGATGTAGAGGCCCTATAAACGGGAACATGGAGTACTGCAATACTATGTACGTATGACCATATATTATATGTATGTAGTATGGTAGAGATCCATATGCTTCAAATTCCTGATCTTGTATTTATTGAAAAAATATTGTGATAAGTTAAATTAAATTTTCGGAAATAAAATTTAAGGTATTGTTGAAATATGTTACATACTTTTCAAAACTTGAATAATAAATACTGAAAAAACCTGCCTAACTCAAAGTTTTCATTGTAAGTGTAGGTAAAAATATAAAACAATACCATATCTTCTTTTAGTAACTCATATTGCAACTGATATTATAACATTAGCCAGGCAATACATGAGACGAGATAAAAAAGAGACAATTTAATGCGTGCACTAATGACTCTACATTGTGATTATCGTATTTGCTCTTATTGCCAAAATTTATCGTAAAGATCTGTAATTTATTCTATGAGATTTGAAGCAATAAATAAAAAAAGCCTATACCAGTATTATGACAGTGGGTCAACTTTTGCTCTCATTTGAAAAATACCTTTACCAAAACAAAATAGCACGTTACATCATGTAACTCATGTGAAAATGCTCTATATTATCAAATATGATTGTGGTTTGGTAATGTCCACATCACATAACATTACACGGCCGAATTAAGAAATTTGTTTCGAACAACTAGACCGAACTGGTCACGATTCACCATTACCTATATTATGGTCTGACACATTATGGTTCGACTTCTGGTCAAATCTTTCTTTTTACTTAGGCAATTTAGCGGTAAAGCGTGCAAATTTCAAATAGAAGTGTTATAAAGAGTAGTAAAAATTTCTATCGATAGCAATTAAGTAAGCTCTTAAATTTAATTTTACCCACTATAACTTAAATAAGTTATAGTAACAACACATTAATTAATCAAAATTAATCACAATCTCTGTCCTGCTAGGAGAGATAATATTCTTAGATTTCCAGACGGGCGTAATGACCACTGTCTCTGTACGTTTTGATGGTGTCTTATGGAGTCTTATGTCGAAGGCTCGCCTGCGGCGGCACCACGTGTGTGAGAACTGCTGTATTTCGGTTTGAAGGGTGTATTTAGGCAGACGATACTGGACGGGAGGCATTCCATCGTAGTCCTCAAGGGTAGCAACCCATCCACACACAACCTCAGGTGCGGGTGTCCATGGGCTGTAGTGACCACTACACATCAGGTGGCCTGCATGCTCGTTTGCTATTCTGTTAATATGAAAAAAAACCCAGCCATTAACGGGTCCTTCTGTGAGCGGTCAAGCTATATCGCTGATTGTTCTGTATCGATCGTCTTTAAATTTATTGCAGATCTATTCATATAAATTAAAATTATTAACTTCCCATTAAAATCTAAAAAGAGTAGTTTTTACCTGATTGGCCAACAGACAGACAAACGTACAATTTTTTTTTAATGTTTTGTATTCAGAGTTTAGTTTGTCGTTATTAGGCAGTTTTCCAAAAATATATTGAATGTACACAGACCCGGTATAATATTATAAAAGTTATAGATAGCCCAGGCCTTATACAGGAATCCTTTTCGTGAAGTGTTTTGTATTCTTTGTAATGAATATAAAAAACACAAAAACTTGTAAAAACTCATGCAAAGAACAGAAAACGCACCACATTATGACGTGTTAAAATATTTTTTAATGATGATACCTAGTAAGAAATCAACAACAAATAGCCGTGAAGTCAATACTTGTTTGTTGAATAAACAACGCAAATTAATATTTAAATGACTTATTAAAATACATGTTCGATCGTTCATGAATTCAAATATAAATCCGTATTGCCAGATCCTGGAGGTTTTTTATAAGAAGTTGAATAATATAAAAGTAGCACTAATATTTATCTGTCGTACAAATAAATTATGTTACTTGAGCTCAATAACAATTTTCGTCCGTTTCATTATAAATATTATGTCAATGTAACCTTTCAGTAACAAAAGAACCTTTTTCTTACTAGAGGATTCTTTATTACGACGTACTTGGACCAAATATTTTTAAGAAGCCTTCGTAATGTCAATAATAACTTACACAGATTATAATAATCAAATACTCGTAAACATTTTTTATCATAATACCTCAAATTAAAATTTTTTGTTTTCATTGAAATAAACTGATTTATCCTATTGATGATTGAGGAGTATTTAAAACGTAAAAAAAATTGTTAAAATTTGAATGAAAAAGAAAGTTACATTCAATATTTAAATGGTAATATTATGACGCAACCTTAATACATAATGTAGATACAATATTTTGCATCCACGTCCCTACATTTTTCAAGATTTATTACATTTATGACTACGGCGAAAATACCGCAATATGCATCACATATCAATGCTTGGAATAGCAAGAATGGATGCCACCCTATTTAGTCTCAGAAAGTACAATATGAAAAGATATCTGTAATTCAAGTGGTGTTAATATCTGTATGTCACCTGGTTATAATAGCTACGGCCTTTGAACAATGTCGATCCTAAAGTCATACACTATATAGTTGCCGCTTTAAAAAAACATGAAATTACTGCTTTTATTTCCTGTCTCAAATATTTGTACTGAGAGAATAGAACAATCAAACCAATCTTTGCTATTGAGTAGTAATATATATATATTTATATTATAGTATAGTTAAGTATAGCCACGTGTGAGTTTTTTTATACCAAATAATAAAGAAGTATCAAACGATCAGCAAATATTATGTAATCACTACAGCCTGTGGAAATTCATGCCTAATTTCAAATAAATTCGAAGTCCTATCTGTGGTCGTCTGTGAATGAGTAGCTACCCCTGAGGATCAAGTTGCAATGCCACTAGTTCATTGTACTTTTCTAACAAAAGTGCTCATACTGTTCCTTACAGCAGTGATGATGCCGCCGCAGGCGAATCTCCGACAGAAAACTTACTATCGTGTAATGACTTAAATGATCAAGCCATTGGCTGTCTCTAAATACCAGATCCATTAAAATGAAAGATTTATCGTTCATTTAAGTCGATATGTCAATTATCTATGCCAAGGAAAATATATTTATTTTAAAACATACATATATTCCAAAACAATGTATTCGATTTGAACTTGACCCATATCTGTCCTATCAGACCCATTTTTACACTGTTAGATTTGTAAATTTAAGTTATTTTATAAAAGTAAAATCAATGAATTTATTGTAATAAGGCAATTAGGCCATCCTATTGCACAAATCCAAATTTTGATTGTTGGTTATTGCAATATCCTATTAAAAATTATAAAAATTCTATCAATTGGTTACATTCATTTTTTAATCAAGTGCACCAATTCCTAACAATGTTGTAAATTTGTACTCACATAATTAATTGCTTGCGTGAAAATTTAGTGCATTTAGTACACTGAAATGAAGACATTAACGTTAGCGCGTGTATTGAATTCTTTTACGCGCCTTAAAATTGATACTGGCAACTAACACTTTTAACACATGGCGACTTAATTTAAACATTTTGTATGTAGTATGTTTCCGTAAAAAAGGGTCACATCGCAAAAAAATGATTCCAATTTTTTTTAATTGAAATTGCAATAGCCTATCTTAAAAAACCTTAAACCTAAACTGTTTTGATTGTCATTCAAGATTACCTATTCGTAAATAAAGATGCATAATATTTTTTTATGATTAACAAAAAGTATAGTTTAATAAAAAGATAACTTTGGTAATTTATCTTTAATCTTCAAAGTGGTAACAACGTTCCAAAATAATAAATTAGCGATTACCGCGATGAACAAAAAAAAAAGTTATCATTTGCGCTGATAATAAAAAATCACTTACTATTCTGACGTAGTTAGTCATGTTGGTCGATTCGTATCGGAATCGGAGGAGCACTGTTAAGTCTGTTAACACACTGGGGTGCGGGGCGTCGCGTAATGCCGGGCTCGACTGGTGTGTCCGCGCGACTGACGGCTGACCGGACTGACTATTTGAGCTGGAGACCACCGCTCCCGCTGCAAACCAAGCACAGTGGTGGTACAATTACATCCAATGCCACGCACACTACCACCTAACAAGTTCTCTACGGCAAATCACGTATCTAATTTATGAAAATCGCGGGGATGTGGAAACTGTTTCGCAAGTGTGACCTTGGCCGTAGAGACCCGATTGGGTCGTAATTTTAAAACGTTCTCGATTATTTTCTTTACGTACTGAAGGCAATGAAGGTAGATGTTGGCGGCGTGCGCTTGAGTCGGGTTGTAAGCGCTTCAGTAGCGTGATCGAGTTATATAGGACAGCGCGCGACCTCCGTCTCAGTAGCTGGAGACAAACCGCTCCATGTGTTGACAAGTCTCATCGTACTCAGATTCCACGACAATTTAAGGGCGGGTACAATAAAACATATTTTTTTAAGAAAATGACTACTCGGTACCTAGCAAAATTAATTAGATTTAAAAATATAGAGTGAAGATCGTAATCAATAAATTCTTTTAATTTATTGAAATGATTTTAACAAGCTCGACCAAGATTATTAGATTAGAGATTAACATGCAAAGATTACTTCGGTCTCAAATCTTGTAACGTAATGTATAGTGTATTATTTATTTAATGTACACGAGTCCAACGTTATATTTTGTTGAAGAAACAATGTAACAAAGGTAAGGTTTTTGGGTCCTTAGGTCATGAGTTTTGGGGTCCTGTAGCATCCACAACTCATCGCATATCCGTTTCATCATTGACTGAAAGGAATTGAATAATAGTTTGAAATCGTCGTCCCGCTCAGTTGTGTCCAGGTTCAAACCCTAGCATGCATCTTTTATTTTTCAATGTTATGTGCATATTAGAAACTAATTGTCATAATTGCGGTGAAGGAAAACATCATGAAGTGACCTGTATGCCTTCTCCATAATGTTTTTATAGGTATGTTGTTTAGAAGAGTCAGACATTTTATTTTTTAGTCAGGCGTGGCTGTGTATTTTACTAATTAAAGAAGACATATCAACTCTTAACCTATACACAAGCTATACAAGTGTGTACTGACAATTTCGTTTATCGTTAAAGATTTTTCAACGATTTTTCAACTAGTCCTCAGGAGTATTTAAGCATCCATATACAACCTCAGACAGGTCTTCGGTCCTATATGACGCTGGATGTACTCGTAGATGTCCATGAGCTGCAATGATAACTTAAAATCAGTAACGCTCGTTTGTTTCTCCTTCAATAAAATTGTAATACATTGTGTTAGATTCTTATGTCGAAGGCTCACCTGAGATGAAGCAGTGATAGAAGTTTTCGTAGAGCAGTGTTCTGAGCACTTCTATGTTTCTGTTTGAAAAGTATAGGTTGGCCTGGATAGTGGATAATGGATAGAAGGTATTCCAACTTAGTCATCAGAAGTGGCAAAGCATCCACGTACGTAAATGTAGTTCCACTTAACATCATGGCACGGTGTATGGTGGCATGGATGCTCGAGTACTGCACCATTTTTACCGAAAGCTGTTGTTACCGAAACAGGTGCTCCGCATTGCGGAATTGAAGTCGATATTCCTTAACTATTTCTTCTTAACACCATGCTTAGTACTTAATTATGTACAACAACAATAAAACTGTCATCGTCACTTCTTTGACGACCTTTACTATGGTGCGCTGCCATTCTGTAGGATCCAGCATTGATTCCCGGCAGACAGAAATCTTAATGATTAATTCGTATATTTCTGGTGTGTTTGTGTCCTTGTTTTTGTTTATGTACGAGTTGGTAAGAAGCTAAGCATGCATGGACAGCAACAGCCTTTAAACAGTGAAAAATTGGTCTCGTAGTGAGATTCTACGAAAAGCGTATCTAATCGCAATAAGGGCTAAAACTAAGTATAATGATCATTCGTCCTTACCAGGTATGAAAAAAAGTACCTACTTTAGGTACATTTCGAACAGCTGGTCGAGACTTACGCGTGGATCGCTTCCGCATGTTCATTGGTCTGGTGTTCGAAGGTGAACGCCCGCAGGCTTATCGCCGGACAATGTCAGTGAATGGAACTTGTAAATTTTAATATAACGTAACCAATGTAATAAAAACATAGGAACCTTTACAATATCAGCGTAATAGCTACCAATATTTTGTCACCGGGTAGCCGCAGAACCTCGTGACTTACCGACCGTATGTAACGCTTTCGAGGCGAAAATTTCACTGGTTTTAATAATTTTTGATTCCAATCAATCGTACAGATTAAATGGATATAAAACTCTATCCGTATATTTCACTTCGTGAATTTTTATTTTACAGATCAGAACAGATTACAGATTAATAAGTCTGTATATTTCTAGTATTTAAATATAACAAATAGTAATTTATATTTCGTGAATAATTTTTATATTTTGTATCTAATTCTATATTTCCAAATAATTTTAAATACTTTTTTTAACCTTAAATAATAATTTGTTTGCATTATTATTTAAGAAACCGCAATAGTACCTACATTTAATCCTGAGGATATTAAACGCTGTCAAGTTATTTAATTTATTTAAATTAAGTGTTTATAGCAATGTAACATTTGTTTATGACTTAAGATAAGCCTTTTTTAGGCCTTTAATAAAATATATGTAAAAATAACGACAAATTAATTCAGACGTTGAATGTAATCTAAATGAAGTGTTTTACTCCACGCATATAAATGACAAACGCGTCTTCATATCATGCTTACGCTCTTGTAATAGCAACCTTGACAACATACAGAAGCATTCATTGTAATCTATTTCTAACATAAAATTGTAACGAGCCAATTTCGATTTTGTTAGTCTTATGTCGAAGGCTATGGCGAACGAAATAGCAAACGAGCAAGCAGGTCACCTGATGTTAGGTCACTGTAGCCCACGGACATTAACATTAAACATGAACTAGGACGGAAATCCAAGCACGTGGTCTCAGGTCGTGCGTGGGTGTGTTGCTACTCGTGAGGACTGAAGTCTGAATGCCGCCTGTCCGGTTTCTTCTACACAGCAGTTCTCACACTACTGCTTTACGGCATAAGACCCTATCACTGTCAGAGGCGGGAGGTGGATAGTGAAACTCTTCAACGGATACTAATTACGTTTATATAATGTGTATCTGAATAGTGCATCATTACACCTACTAACAATAAAGTTGAGTTTAATGATCATTGATCATAGTTTAATGTATGGGCTCAATTCATATTTAACGACCACATTGCAAAGTGCTAAATATGCCGGGTCCGTAGTCTGGAGGATTCTGATTTCGATTCCCAGTGTGACAAAAATTTCGGTAATAAATTTATATTTCTGACCCCAGCCTGAGTGTTTGTATTTTAGCGTGTGCCTATTGTACCAACATCGAAGTAAGTCAAAAATAATATTACAATTACTTATTCCAGTATTCCAGTAGACATTTTAAATAAGCAAAAAAACTTGAAGTCAACGATAGGGATACCGCACTTGTTCGGTATATTTGATGAAATGCTATCATTTATTAATGTCATCATTAATTAATTAATTTGAATGCAAGTGTGTAATAATAGCAATCAATCAAATGAATCATTAGTAAAACTTTTCAAAACGAATTGCAATTGCGTTGCCGCCCATGGCTCTTTCTATTGGTACAATACGAATACAATTGGTATCAAGAACGTATATATAACAGTAACGTAATATAACAATAGCGGCCTCTTTCTTCTATCTACTCAACATAATATACATATATATAGTATGAACAGTAGTCAACAGTTTTTTTTTCTTTAGTAACTATTAGCAGTGGATTTACTTAGCTTTAGTGTTATCAATAAAACATCTTTTCGATACATTTTTTTATGTGTTGAAATCGTACTGAAAATTTTATTCAATTAATTTGTTTTGTTTTAATGTTAATATGGAAGAAGTCCCCCCCCCCAACTGCACCACGCAACCCCCTCCATACTGGGTTTATTTAACGAGGGTCATTCCTCTTAGACTGTCAGGAATACCTACAATAAGGCGCCCCAACCCTTATGTCATCACCGTATTAAATAAATAGTAAAGGAATTTATTGAAAAGCTATTTCATATCTTCATATAATATAGTAAATCTAATTCTTCTACTTTATTTGAAAGCTTAGTGCACTTAGTAGTAAGTCCAGTAGCCCACTAAGCTAACTACTCCAATACAAACATAACATTTATTTCTGAAATAATTCCGATGCAATTGTTGGCACTTGGGCTGCACATAGATTGATTATGATAACAAAGTAACGCAAACTTTAGTTATGTGAATAACTCACGAACTATTAAGATCAGTCTTTCTAAAAAATAAATAAGTCATGTTAAAGTATTAAAGTTACATTCTCGTAGCGCGATAGAAAAAAGACCATTCCCGTTGAGCGTTGCAAACTACGAAACTGCGAACATGGTGGGACAAGTTTCTTATGCAAAGTTCTTACGTGAATCAAGGTACAAAATACTCACCGCTTTTCTAACGCGAATGTAGAGTCTTGTCTCGTCTGCGGCGCCACCACCGCTGCACCTCTTTCTGCCGTAAAGCAGCAATGCTCACAGCGAGTTCGGTTTGAAGGGTATAGCTGAGCAGAAGACACTGGACAGGAGGTATTCCAACTTAGACCTCAGGAGTAGCAACGTGTCTGTGTACGACCTCAAATACGACTTCGGACATATGTATTTGCAGTTCAATGCGGATGTCCATAGGCTGTAATAACATCTTAACATGAGGTAGCCTGCGTGCTAGTTTGCTGCGTGTTACTCATAAAACATAACAGAATAATTAATATTTTACAGATCAGTTGCAGTACATCTATTGTGATCTTTGTACCCGTATCACCTAAATACTGACCACAAGGTCGGGCTCATCTCGCGAACGGAGGTGATATGACACTGGACCTCACGCCTCTGTGCATCTCGTCGAATAATGCTGCGGTTTGTACAAACGTGCATTTGAGATGGATGAACTTTCCAAGGTGAATCGCGATTAATTAGTGTCATTGTTCACATTTATCGAAATAATGTTGTCATGCTGTACTAACTAAAGCAAAATTAACCTTTTATGTATAAATATAAAAAAATGAATGTTTATGATAATGATTTTAACTCGAAAAATATTTCGGAATTTTGAAATGTGGATAACTTTAATTCTGGAAAAGGACGACTAGGGCTACGTTTGAACACAATTAATTAATCAAAACTCGAGATACATTTTGACCTCTCTGTAGTGTCCCTTGTCATAAATTTGGGAGGTCAACTGTCGGTTTACTGTTTTAAAAAATACCAGTGTGTTTGTTAAAACATTGAACATGTATTTAGGTATTTAACGTCTTCTCTGAACCAGCTCCTTCTTCCTGTATCATTACAACAACTGCGTGTATTACGATTACTCACGTAACTTCGAAAAATCAAATAATAATAGTCTTCGATTAGAACCTGGGCCCTGCGGGCTAGGTTCGAAATGTACACTTAGTCATAACTAATGCTGTGTTGAACAGTTGATCACACGGAACATTGAACTTGGTCGACATTGACCCATTTGCAGCATCCATGGTTCAATGGTCGGGTGAGTGCGAACAAATCAAATAGAACGACGATTTCACTGTATTCGTATTAGATTTCTGTATCGTTATCGCATCGAACCTAAGTGAGTGATAGCCTAGTGGTTAAGCATCTCGACCACGCTATGATGAGTCGAGGTTTAAATCCCGACACGCACCACTAATTCTCGAAATATTATCTATTCTTAATTTTCGAAATTATGTGCGTTTTATGGTTTCACAAACTATTTCATGACTTTATTTATCGAATTTGATAAACCAGTGTGGTTTAAATTATAGACATTGAAACGATCATTTAATCGATATAAAGTATTTTTTTTTCTGTGACCGTATTTGGATTTTTATAATTTTTTTGGAAACTGTTGGAACGATTAAAACTAATTTGAATGTATTTTTATGCCAAATATTTTCTCCATCAGTAAAAAACCATTGTGGCTGCTTTCGCATTGCCCAGTTTCGTTGTAGCCTATAAAATTGTCCACATTGATTTTCAGTGCACGTCCGTGATACGAATATATTTTTCCTAAATATGTTCTGAATTTGCGTTTCTTATTAGGTATTTTACGATCTTACATTTACATTTGATTAAAAACCACGCAAATATCATATGATAGAATTCTTACGTACATACCTACGCATTTTAATTTTCATGAAAAATAATTTGTACTTCCGTAAATCTACATTAATTAAAATCATACTTTTTTTTTACCTGTACTACTAATAACAATAGTTACAATTAACCGTAATTTAAAATTTTTAATTTAATTTATACATTTTAAATATAAAAGACTCTTGAAGGTTATAAGGAAGGCACAGGGACCTTCCCTGAATCCATAACTTTCAAAGTTAGTGATTTCGCAGAGTTATACTTCGTAAGTATTACTTACTTACTCTGTATAACTATTTCCGCATATAACTTTACCCTATTCAAAGTTGTTATATTACACTTTTAACGTTTAACGTTGAACAGTAGGCCACAGATCTTGTCAACTTTGTCCTAAGGAAGCAACGCATCATTGACCAAACTCAGATGCCCACTTACTAGAGGCTAATATTAAGGTCATAATGACATAATGAATGATTGTGATGGCCGATTGAGAAAATTAAGGCAACTACCCACTACACCGTCCCACGTAAAGAGCCTGTTATGACCCTTTCCTACTACCGTCCGCTATAACGTAGCTACAACTTAGTCAAGCCACGTGGTAACGATCAGACACAAAATTGATCGTAACTTTTGATGGTGGTACAACCGTATGTCGATTTCTTGAAGGGTGTGATTAGGCAGGAGACACTGAACAGGAGACATTCCAACTTAGTCCTCAGTATATCGACGCATCCACATACAACCTCAGATAGTACTTCCGTTCTAATTGAGGTTCCATGTGGATGTCTATGGAGTAACTATTGTAACCACTTAACAACCTGGCCTGCATGCTCGTTTGCTATTGTGTTAAACAAATACAAATAATTATATAAGAAACAAAGAACTTCATTACCGCTTCTCCGTTTCGCCACGCCTTTAATTGGCAAGTCAATAATCTACTAAGAGATGCCCTTGTATCCCACCTAGCATCCTAGGGCGTGCTACGCTGGATTTTTTTTTTGTTGGGTATATTCATTTTATACCATGCAACGAGTTCAATTTTTTTTTTCGCCGATGAAAGCTGAGACTTCATTTTAAATTCTGAATAGTTTGAAAACGTGTGATCTCTTAATCGAAAGCCTTCACCTTGCGATCGCGTCCCAGTCAGGCGTAACGTGGTGGCGAGAGCGAAATACCTCTCATTATTTAACAGTATTGGGGCCAAGTTCATTGGGTACGGTTGGGTACTCTGAGCTCTTCTGTTACGCCACTCTTTTCATAATAGTTTCGGTTACGTCGATGTTACCACGATGCTGATAAACTTTTTCCCCTTTTTTTGTCTAGTTACTTCTGTACATTGGGAAAATAAATATTTGCTTTTAGCGATGATAACGATACACGCATCTAAAAGCTTGTATCGTACCTTACAATAACATACTGATTTAAGATATTCCTAAGTAAACAGATGTTTGCTGCAACTCAACGGTGGAAGAAACAACCATCCCACTAAAACCCAGTGAGGGTACTCTCGTCTTAACAGGGCATCATTGGATCACTTGTTCATGCTACGTGATCTCTCGATGATCGTCCAGCTTAAAATGAACCTTTTTTAATACGTGGAGAAATTAGTTACGAATATCCTACCATTGCGGAGATACAAAGAACTATGCCGAAACTCTCCATGTTGTTTCTTTCTACCACAGGCACGCTTTCGTAATCTTTCACGGCCACGACAGCGTTACTCCCCCTTTACATAATAATGAAATCCAGTTGAAGTTTCTCTGTCTCATCTGCTTTAAAGAAAACATCCCGCGCCACCTCGACTCTTATACACGGGACAGTGGATATCCCAGGGTCCACCGCCTGGGCTTAAGGAGCCTACAGAAGAACATGGTAGATCCTCCTCCGACACTCTGCTTCCTTGCTGTGGATTTGTGTTCGAATCCAAATACGCACTTCCGCTTTTTGAAATTATCGGTGCTTTTACCGGTTTAAAACATCGCGAAAAAACGTACATGCCTCAGAGATCTCCATAACGTCCTATATGTAGTGGCATGTAATGTCCAAAATTGGATAGTGTGTAATTTCCATCCAGAGATAAGCCTCATCTGTGAGCGGAAACATTTAAAGCTAATATGTATTTATTCACATACCGATCCTAAATAGATCAGGTATGTTATAACTAATTAACATGTGTTGATAAACGATGACTCCTGTTTAAAAGCAGTAAGTCTACAAGTTCACATTTCAACTGATACACTTGTAGGACGCACGGATATACTTTAATGAGATAAGATTAATAACGGAAGGAAGGATGGTGGCGTGGACCTTGCTTCGCTTCCGACGGTTTAGAAATCTGAGGTGAACTCATTGACCTTATAACACGATTAATGCTGAGTAAATGTATAAACTATAATGAAATCGGTTCATACGCCTTCGAAAGAATTTTTTTCATGGTTATGTGACACGTTCGATTTATAAACGAACTATACTTCCGTACGCGACTTTATCGGATATAATTAGGCTAATAACAATAAGGATTGTACTTTAATTTCCCTCCGTGAATGTATTGCACTGCGTTGTGTCCAAACTGACCGATTATACGAACAATATTGAAAGGATCTAAATAAACCGCTTTCTAATTGCGAAATATCTACGAAATCAATTCAGTAGGTTTACGTAATAGGCGAACAAATGTTCGTTAAGCCCTTTTTTAATAATTGAAAACCTTCTCGGTATTCGTATAATTTTAGACCTTCAATTTGTATTATCAGGTCCGTGTCATTTATCAAAAAGCTTAAGAAACGATTCCTTAATTAGTTGGAACCATCGAATGATTGACGTATTATTACCGAAGTTACGTTGGGTCGGTGACATTTCAACTTTATAGGTTAATACACTATGCTCATTTGCTATTAAAAGGAACAAAAAAAAGGACAAAAGAACCTCGAAACGCTGGTGGTAGAGTCTTATGTCGAAGGCTCGCCTGCGGTGGCATCAGGACTGCGCATATTTCTGCCGTAAAGCAGTAGTGCAAGAACTGCTGTGTTTCGGTTTGAAAGGTGTAGTTAGGCAGAAGACTTCCGTCCTACTTGAGGTTAGATGTGAATGTCCATCGGCTGCAGTGACCACTTAACATCAGATGGCCTGCATGTTCGTTTGCTATTCGGTTTGAATAAAAAACCTCGAAACGTGTATCAATTATAATAATGACACAACACTGAGAATTTTGAACAGAAAATATCTACAGACATAAATAATAATTTTGTAATTTGAATGTTATGTTAAGTGTACATGACCTCAGAAAAAAAATGTAGGTAGTAATGTGTACCTAAGTAAGTTGCTTACCCTCCGTACAGTGGCCTGTTTTGAGGGCTAATATGGAAAGGCCCAAGTTCACAGTCACACTGTGAAACATAAACTAAGTATACATATACATAGAAACACAGCACTGAAAACACTACTTATGAATACTGTACCTATACTGTTCATTTAGGTATCGTAACATATCTTAGAGGAAAAATTAAACTCCGGATTTTTTGTTTTTTTATATTAACAGAATAGCAAACGGGCTTACAGACCACCTCAGGTTAAGTGGTCACTAAAGCGCATGGACATCCACATCAAACCTCAACTACGACAGAAGTCCCATCTGACGTAGTATG
>DWKW01000331.1:0-17905 GCA_018250115.1 Doberes anticus | reverse complement strand
ACAGAAATCTAAATTCATCATTTAAATTTATGCCCCGCTGGGAATCGAACCCAGGACCCTCCGAACGGCAGACCGCGCGCCATACGGGTCGTCAGTGGTCAAAAATTCAACATGCCGGTCTGCCGGGTACTGTGTATGAATTTTTTAAATATTTTTTTATATATGAACAGAATAGCAAACGAGCATGCACGCCACCTGATCTTAAATGGTCACTGCAGCCCATGGACATTCACATCAAACCTCAAGTAAAACCGAAGTCCTATCTGAGGATGTCTGTGGTGTGTTGTAACTCCTGAGGACTAAGTTGGAATGCCTCCTTTAAGGTGTTTTCTGTCTGCCACAGCGAATCCTAATGCGGGGTTACGATTGTGAAGTGTTATTATTAATGCTTTATGCTACCAATCTACAGCAAAATCCCGTTGATGTTACAGGAGCGAGTACTTTATGACATAGATACAAATAACCGCTTACAATGATCTATAGATAAAGCACCTAACGCGGGATCTATGATATACTGAATTCACCGTTAACCGTAACTAAAACATAATGCTAGCCATTTTGCAAATGCAGTGTTGCAATATTGATGTAATATTAGGTACAGATTTTTGCTGTACGTCTGCATTACAGCAGCATCAAAGATAAATATATTTCCTTCTTGTGGCCACCTATCCACTGATAGACCGCGACATTTTGTTAATATGCTTTCCGATATGCACGTACCTATATGTTTTGTCTTTCAGAACACTCCAATTCACGAGCTTAACCGTGCAATATCTATTACCTACACCAAGCGAACAACGTTTATATCATGCTTTATACTAAAATATCACACTAACACTCACATTTATAGGCCTCCACTACGATTCCTTGTGACGTGAGTTTCAGGAAACACACAGAAACAAGCACACACACACGTATACTAGAAGCAGAAATCTAAATTCGTCGTTCAAATTTGTACTTCGCTGGGAATCGGACCCTCTCATAGGCAGCGGGTATGTTGTCCACTGCATTCGGGGTAGTTTAAACCATTATCTAATCTACCATTAAGCGTACATCATCAGTTCCGTAAACATTCGTTCTTCGTACGTTAATCAAAGCTAATGTGCAATAAATAAGAGAAAACCACGGCGACATTTATGTCAAACAGAAAACAAAGTTGTATCGTGTCGACGATTTACGCGTATATATTGCCCGTGTCGGTGAAGAAGAAGTTGAGGTAACCGGAGATCGGTTCTCATGAAACTCCAGTTAACGTCAAACTGGGCGTCCATAAGCATTGATAATTTTCTCCCACGAACCGCCTACCGCGGTGGCTGTGTCGATTATCGACCATCTCATATTATGATATGGCTATGTTCGGTGCATATCGAATGTCAGAAGTTCATTTTCGTTTATCCCACGTCAGTAGTTGAAGCTCCGCGCCTCGTCAAACCGTTCAGACGCCTACTGTTAATCTGTTCAAATAAATAGATCGACGTTAGCATTTCGTAACGCACGTTTCTTTATCAACGGTTCATGAGTCTCATATTGGAAAGTACTCCATACGATTTGCCTTTATTGTTCTTGCTAACCTTTCGCCCACGAATCCGTCGGGCATAATTAATGGTTTGAAACGCAAGTCGACCGTCGACAGCTAGGTGTAATTTTAGACTATTCATTTTAAACAAAATTGAAATATCTTTCTGTGATTGTGAAAGAATGATTTTTTTCTTAGCTTATCGCGTAATCTGTATTATCTTGTAAATAACGCATAAAAACTCAATATATCTGTTTTTCCTCGCCAATGTTTGACACAGCTGTAACAACTGATGTACCTACTTGAAATTTGGCATACCTACGTTTATTTGGTATATTACAAAACACGTATTTCAGGTTCTTTCTAGTTTCAGCCTATACCTAATGGTGATAAAAAGGAGAAAAAATTGTGTGAGGCTACATTATAAATTTATACAAATTCGATGCAAAGATATCGATAATATATAATATGTCGATAATACATAATACGTGGATAATATATAATATGTCGATAACATATATTACTTTTTATCACGGAAAAACAAAGGATTCCCAAAAATGTTCTATGTATTTTGTTTCCCTTACATTTTTTATTTTTAATACCTAATAGATGGCGCCTCCTATGAACATTGGTATACAATAAATCCATATTTTTCATATAATTTGTCTTTATCCACGTTAAGACCATACAATACCATACACCAAAGTCGCCAGCATCAATTAGTAATTTAATAAAGTTATTACACAACTTATGAAAATTTCACCAAAATTTATTCAATAAAATGATGTCACATCTTACCATTCCTAATACATCACGTATAAACTGAAGTCGATATTGAAATAAGCAAAAACTGAATTGTAATGAGTATATTGTGGTTAAAAAACCACGGAAAGTTCCGTTCGTATCAAATGTAGATTAAACTAAAACGTTCCCACCGTTTCGCTTCACCGCTCGTAAATGTAACATTTCAAACTTCCATGATTATTTCTCTCGTGAACCAATACAACAATTATAACATTCGTCACGATCTACACCGATTTCGGGTTGTACAGCAAAAACTATTGGGAATGCTACTAATTTGGAAGCCTCTTACTGATTCGACTCACACTACCGACGGAGACAACGCCTTTCCTTGTTAAGGTAACGGAGCTGTCACATTCGTTTTCACATTTCACGAACGAAAACGTTATTTATTAATCAAGTTCCAAAAAGGTGGATTTTTCCAATTCCATCCCTATGAATATTTTATACCTGTCCGGGCATCTGTTGAAACTCGAGTCGAATGAATTTTTATACGTCCGTGTACAATCGCCGCCACTTCCCTTAATATGAATACTTTTCATACGTAATATTTTCCGTTCACGAGCGGGCCTACGTTTAACGGCAAAAAGCGAAGTTTATTAAGTCTTTGTCAGTGTTTCTGACGGATATTTTAACGGCAAAACATTCTCGTATGTAGGTAAGACTAACGTGACAGTATCATGACCTTAATTGACCTAGTTGATAAAAGTTCACATTCATTTTGACTCCGTCGATTTTCGCTTTTAACTTTTTGCAGTCGAAGAGCGTTTACACGAAAATAATATGGTATGAATAATATATGCGCATATTTTCTTTATGCTACAACAATTTCAGTTCACGTTCACGTACGTTCAGACAGTTCAGCGTCGCAAAACATTCTTCGCAAGTTGTCGTAGCTACAGTGAGACATAACAATGTAACAAAGAAACTATATCCCGTGCGAGACTGAGGTACAAATAGTCGGCCCCATTCGAATTCACGTCAAGTCGCCGTATTTGTAATTCAACACGGAGTCCCCGCGCGTCGTACGTATTGTTTCACCTACAACCGCTAAAGCTACCCTCGTGGTTCATAAAACATTTATTAGTCGCGATTCGTTAATGAGTCAAGCCCGTGGCTTTTAAACGCAAGTAGAACGGCGTGTTGAGATGCGTTTGCCCTGAATTATAAATGCAAGAAACAACGATGAGCTATTTTAATGTGTGTTGCGTTTACAACAGCCATTTGTGGATAGTTAATATTTTTTTTGCGTACAATGTAAAAAGTCTGTAGTAACGAATATTTCGATCTACCTGCAAATTCATTACTTTTCAGTAGAGAGGCCCTAGTATCGGTTTTAACAGTTTACAAAAAACCCATCGAATTTCGATTCAGTCAATAGATCTACTATTTTTTTTAAATATTAATGAAATTGAAAAGGAGCAAACAACCTACAACAGCGCATAGACATTCGCAACCAACGTCGTATTTGGATGCGGTGCTACTCCAGAGGGCTAAGTTGGAATGCCACCCGTCCAATGAATTCTGCCTATCCACACCCGAAATACACACGAAACACACGAAATACAACAGTGCTTTCACTGCTGTTATACGGTAGAAATAGGGGCGACATATCTTATATCTTCGTCATAAGTCAAAAATTAAAAATTGGTTGTACCCATTGTAACAGAAAAAATTCTTCATATAAGAAAACAATATTCGACAACAATATTGTTGATTTCACAACATAAATTTTAATGATAATATGGAATTCGATTTGGTTTTTCGTAATCTCCTATCTTTGAAGTAATATTTTTATTTCGTTGCATTTCCAAAGATCTAAGAATCGCAAACAATATCTCGATATTATTTCTTCTTAGCTCTTCATATTCTCTCTATTTCACTGAGTAAATAAAGCCGAATTATTAACAACATAATGCTATCAACAACTGCCAATTCAAAACAATTCATTTGCCAACTTCGAATATCGTAAACAAAGCTCCTGCTTGAACGAAAATACTCGCAGCTTTGAACCTTATATCAAAACAGTTCACGGTACACCAATCTCTTAAACAACAGATCGTTATGTCTATATTTCTGCTATTTGATAATTAGAACTTAAATCTTTTAACAATTACTTGTAATATAACTTTTTTAAGTCGCTGGAACCGACAGATGTCTTGATTAGTATGTGAAATCTTATGTTCATTTATTTTACAAACCCGTTTGTAACTTTACATTTTGCTAAAGTTATAAACTACTGTTTATAATAACTTGAAAGTTTGTAAAGATTTTTGTTGTATGTATTTGGATGAAACTTGGCACACTCGCATACTCCTGGCATGTCCTGAATTAATACAAATATCCGGTAATTCTTTTCCGTGGGATAATTTATGTTCCATGTTTATAAAGTTACTTTATTCAAACTTCATCAAGACGTCCCTTCATCATTAAAGTAAGAGATCATTAATTTTTAAAACGCACATAATTTCCATAAGTTTGAGGTTTGCTTCCGGATCCGAACCCCGACCCACCCTTAACCACTAAACTAAGTACCACTCACTTTTAATACGCGATTATGCCTTAGGCAGGTCTTTTTTGTTACAATTTTTTTAATATCAAACGATTATCAAACTAGCACACAGGATACCTGATGTTAAGTGATTACTTGGCCCATGGACATTCACAGATCACCTCAAAAAGGACCAACGTCCTGCTTTGTTATAACCACGATTTTTCTCAAGATCAATTTGTTTACATGTATTTTTGCACCCTCATTTCTTGAGAAACACAAGTATTTCCTCGTAAAAACCCACGCATTACTTCGGTTACCGTGAATATCTCCCCTCAACAAAGGCTAGACGTTAGCTAAAGGACGGGATACAAGTGAAATGTGTATATCCCGTATTAGCCCGCGGCCTATTAATCACAATCAGCGTAGGAAACTGTTATTATACACGATTATTCATGATTTATCATTCTCTGGAATATTTTTATAGCCAAGTAATTTCTATGCAGGTTATTTCACTTTATTAATGAGCGGTTTGCCCTAAATGCGTAAAAACATACAATATTGTTAAGTTTAAAGATACACTTTCTGCTGGCACCGCAGACGAAATAACTGTTTGAAGTTTAAAACAATGTTGACGGCGGATTTCGAATTATATAACTAAAACCAGTAAATCCATTTTCTGTACATTGAATGAAACCTCAAAATTTTCTTTTCGTTTAAAACTGAGATAACCAAACATACTTTACATTCATAGACAGTTTCGCATTTGTAAAAATATTTCAACTAGGTAAAATATACATATACACCTACATGAGGAATGGGTCTTTATATTTATTAATCTATAAAATAAAATAGCAGGATCTAAACATAGCTTTAAATTTTGAAGCTATTAATTTTATACGGCCAATAAACTTCCTCAAACTTAATAAACTTAGATTACATACCAACAAATCCATTGAATACACCGAACCGGTTACATAGGTAAACCAATTTGGGGCAAACTCTAATTTTGTGCAGCTAACCGCGCTTGAGATGACGTACGTCAACGTCCGAGGAGCTCCTCTTCATTAAGAGAAGGGGGCATCGAGGCGCGGGGGCGTCGAGGCCCGGGCGTAGAGAACCGAGGGCTTTATGGGACAATTTGCATTTACACGAGCCCAAGCAGAGATTACGCCCGCACTTATCCGCCTGTCGAAATGAGCCTCACCTCCCTGCGACAAGCTACCAAACAAGCTTTTGTTTATATTCCACTGAATTTTTCACCCGCCATTTGTTTTGACGGTCCTCCTGTCGTGATTGTTTTTCGCCAAAATGTTTTACATTCATTCAATTTGCATTTGTTTCGGTAATTCCACGATTAAGTGTTTACGGTTGTCTGGAACGGCACTATTGTGGAATGTTAACGCGGCTCGCATTTTGGTGTTCTTCCTTTTTTATTTTGATCACACAGTTTCAAATCGCAATGGGGTAAATTTCGCACGAATTGTTTAGACGCACACTTATTTGTGAAAATTATATGAAAAATTACGGGAGAAAATGTAGCTAATCTAAATATTGCTACGGATGTTGCGTTGTACTATCAAAATAAAATTTGTATAAACAACATCCGTCCAAATTATTCTGTGGATAATTTTTGCAATAACAAAAAAACCGGCAAAATAAAAAAAAAATACAAACTTGTTATTAGCGTGTTAATTCAAACTCATTATTATAAGCTTCATAGTATCATTCTATTCACAGTATATTCAGGCTAAAGAGTTAAGAAAATCCTACCATCATTACTTGTTTCGTCTCGAGTCTTCGGCTTGGCTTTTAGAACCATTACAGCCCTCACCTACTTTAATACGAACAGTGAACTAAAAGGCCTTATTGCTTACCTAAATTTCTATCGCCATCGTTAGTAAACTCAGTTCGGAGCGTAAATGTCCTCACTATACGCAGGTAAACACTATATTCCCATGCTGCCACATTAAGAAGCCGCACAACGAAGATAAAGACAGCACGGGAAACTTAATGCCTCTATAAACGTGAAGGCTAAATAACATCGCTTAATAATGTCGATGTAAGGGAATTATTCCGAAAGCCCGGTCACGTTTTCTCTATAGACGTTAGTTACGTCAGGCACTATCGTTTTAGACTGCAGCCTCCGTAAACATGGAATACCGTGGATTGTATTCACTTAACAAAACACCGAGCCCACCTAAAATAGTTGTCGCTCAGACAAACAAAGCGGATGGTACACGAGCTTGATACATATAACCGAATATGCCTTTCAGAACCCGCTGACCCATTTACGGATAACCACCTTTGAATCGCTCTGACAAAACCATGTCGATACACGTCCATAATGTCAGACCGCCATCGATGCCTCAATTTAGAGCCCGCATAAGCCTCGAGAACAGCCCTTGGAACAATAGAGAGAGTGCTCGGATAGTTCACGAAATAATATTCGCAAAGATACGATTTATATAAAGTGAGGCACGTATTTGTGGCATCTGTATACCATGTTCAGCTTATTTTATATTAGTTTGTACAACAATAGAGGATTCTATTATATATTAGTTTTTTTTATGCTAAATGCTGGTAAGTAATGTACTGACGCAAAAATGTCGTATACACGTGATGTCTAAAAACCGCAAATATTGTGTAATTGTGTTTTACGGTTTTTTCTTTTAAATTATAGATACAAGAGTTCACACAAACCATTCAGCGCAGTTACAAATACCGTAAATTATTTTTGCTCAACTATCTATTCTGATCTATATTTCGCGAACTAAGTTCACATGTTTCGCACAGTCCTATTACACAACCGCCAGGACTGTTATAGTGGGTTAATTCCGAATATAACCCACATTTTCAAATTTAATATTCCGTTTGATTCAGTCATCGCCCGTATTAAGCTTCCAATGAGTTTCCACACAGTGAAATTATAACTAAATACCACATTTAAAAGCGACGATATTCGTTCTGTGGTCCAGCTATTGAAAAATGGCATTTATGCCAGAAATGCGCACACGGAAAACGAACATTATATCCAGCTGTACCGTGTTACTTAATTCGATGCTGTTTTGCTTTTAAAAATCCTCTCAAAAATTTCAAAGCGATGCGGACAAGAAGAATAATAATTTTCTGCAAATCTGTAAAAATCCGCACTGCGCCTCGCAGTAGGTACCTCCATTACCTTTTAGAGCGGTGTACATTTTTTGTGAACATTATTATTTACAAAGAAATTCGTAGCGTGCATTTCGTTTCAGCGAGGCTTATGATACGTAATTTCTTACGTAAGATGGCAATTTATTTCGTTGTACGGAGCGAAACTAGTTATCTTTCTATCAGTATAGTCAAACACGTAGCGTTTGTAATTGCCAATATATTTTCGGGGGAAATAGCTAGCTGGAGAACAGTGTATGAGAAAACGATATCCAAATATTAAGTTCGCTTCACGCATAAATATTCATTGCGGAGCTCACGATCGGCCTATTTGCCGCGCTGTCGCCACCGCCCATAGGTACCAACTACCGATACCATACCCTTAATCAGGAAAATTGCTAAATAATAGGCACCGACTAAAATTTATATGATAATGAAACTGGGCCTGCGTTCACACGACTTTAAAATCGAATTGTGTACATTATTAACGAAGGACTTTCGGGTAAATAAAATAGCTGTTCTGATATTAGAGAACGAAATTTGTATTGCATACCTTACGCTAAAATGATTGTTAACAATGTTTGTTTTGCCTTTTAATTTATTATGATTTGATTTTGTTTATTTTTATTATGTTGGCAATGTCACCGTTTTTTTTGGCAAAACGTCAACGAAAACGCTTGAGTAGTCGACATTGAGAAAACGCTAAAAAGAAAAGAACGCTAATTTCATCAGTTTTTTGTGATGAAATTTCATGCTTCAAATTTCCAATACACATTTCAATTATACGGATAACGAACTATATTTTGTTAAAGTACTTTTACGTATAACACAAAAACATTAACAATTGAAAAACATCGACCTATGAAATAGCGTAACAAAAAATAAGGAGAGCTTAAAGAGAACGTAAATAAAAAACACGTCCCGGAAAATGGAAATTAAATTGATTAGGGAACCCACTTAACAACACACAAGCGTGTTATTTTGTGTACACCCACAATTAGGTTACTAGATTTCAGTAGTGGTTTATCCAAATACGAGCACCCTGTCATTCACTCGTTCGACCATTTGGAGGCAGTCAAACGTGTGATTGACACGTCGGAAAATACGTATCATTCAAACACAGCTTTATGGAAGGGTAAATGGGGTCCGAAAAAATTTGGCCGTATTTTGCCTACGGATATCATTTGAAACCACCAAATCGACGATTTTGAGCTGTTCATCATAAAGTAAAATTTTAATTTGTACGGCATTTTGATGCAGTCAAACGTATGATTGATATGTCGGAAAATACGTCAATCAAACATATAGGTAGCTTTGTAAAATGGTAAACGGGGTTCAAAAATGATTATTGTCTCGAATGAAATTTAAAATCTGTTAATCAATTCAGTTTTAGCTGAATTTAGCTTATTGTGATCTAAATTTGCACGACATTTCGAGGTATTCAAACATGTGATTAACTTGTCGGAAAATACGCATCACTTGTACACACGGATTTATGAAAGGGTAAATTCTGAAAAATTATTGGCCGCATTTTGCTAACACATGCCAGTTAAAACATCCAACAGATTACGGTTCTCAGGTTTTTTATATTAAAAGGCCACCCGACATTGGATTTAGTATTTGATTGACTTGGAAGAAAATACATATATACTCAGCGGCACGAAATGTGGCCCAAAGTTAAAAAGAGCGATACCAAGCTAATTTGCTGTCACACATCAATATTTCAAGTTGCAATTTGTCAATACCTTTTTTTTGTTTGATTGAGAGTTTTGGAGTTGATCAGTCATAGGTATATTAAAAATAAACAAAAAAAATAATTTTATCAAAAAAATCAACATTTTGCATTTTATTTTGATTACGAACCCTAAAATGCACTTGGGCCACATTTCGTGCCGCTAAGTTTATCTCTTATTATTTATAGAAGGTTTAAGGGGCTTCAAGTAAGTGACAGCATAGTGGTTAATAATCTCGAAATTATTGGATTATAATTGGTAATAGACCGCAAATCCACACTTGACCAGCGTGGTGGACTAAGGTCTAAACCTTCTCATATTTGAGACAAGAACCGCGCTCTGGAGTGGGACATTAGGTAATGATGATAAATTGGTAATAATTAACAAGCTTGTGATTATTTCTGGTTATTTTTTACGTTATTATGTAAAATAGATACACTTACGCTAATGATTTTTATTCACAAACTAATTTGAGATTGTATATTATAATTTGGCTATAACTTAACAGGGATCCGACAACCACAGTCTTCAGTATTAGTTTCTACTTTGGGTCTACAAAATTTCATTGAGTTCTACAAGTTACTCAATATTCTAAATAGGACTAACTTTGTACGAAACACGCTCGCGATATTTTAGATCGTTAGTTAATTGAAATTATTTTTAAACTTTTAATGAATCATTATCAGTTGTATAACTATGCCCTCTGCTACTCAGACGTCAGATTTTAGGTACCGCTCAATAGAGAATTGATAAGTCAATAAGCTATTCAGCTGTCTCTAGTCGACACAAGAAAAACCAGAAATTTGCGCCTGGTCTTCATATATGACTTGGATGTCTCGAATCGAGTTATATCTGCCTCGGATGCCTACCCAGATATCCGCAACCCGGTAATTTATTGCTGATTTTACTCATACTCATTAGCAAATCCTCGTAATAAGTTCTCGCTCGTTAGTACTACTTTCAATATCATCGATTTCGCTAATTATAAAACGCGAACTATTCCATAATTAGCGTTATGATATCGTACACCCGTGAAGTCGTGTGTAATTTATATACTTTGTCACGCGTTTACGTTGCATGTTACTGTAATTAAAACGCGAAAAAACTGAAAATGGAGCTTTTAATATTATAATTTAGCTTTTCCAAGAAACCAAACTGAACGCTGAAAAGCGGAAGTAAACTTAATTACGCTGTTATATAAAACTATGGTTATGATGTTAAAATGTTTCTTGATTTAGGCACTTCATGTACAAAACAACGATGTTATTTTGTATTTAACGAATTGGAACTTACAGTTGAATACTCAGAACATTAAATGGTAGTAGGAGACACTTATACCAAAGTTTCGTTTTTATTATGTAACTAGATGATCCCGCGACTTCGTCCGCGTTTGAATTTAACAAAATAGTTATTGTTCAGTTAGCAGATTTTACAATAACTTATTAATTCTGTATTTCGCGTATAGAAATACCTATGCTAATTTTAATGAAATGCTTCTATTTTGTAAGTCGATATTTTGTTTTTGTATATATTTCTCCATGTGACGTTTCTTATGTATCCGACATGACGGCGCAGTTGTGGCATGCGCGAGGGCGTGCGCGCTATATTGGACAGTATTTGGACATTGCAACGTTACTTTATTATTATTTCATATAATTCTAAAATATAAGTTAGGCTACTTATATTTTAGAATTATTTACTCCTTATTACATCAGCTATCTGCCAGTGAAAGTCCCGTCAAAATAGGTCAAGTCGTCCCAGAGATTAGCCGGAACAAACAGATAGACAGACAAAAATTGAAAAAAATATTATTTTGGTATATGTACCGTGTATGCAAACATATGCATGCAGTAAAAAACAGTTCAGTAAAAAATACTTCTCACTCGCTTTTCCGGTGCAGAAAAACATCGTGAGGAAACCCGCATGTCTGAGAGCACTCCATAATGTTCTCAAAGGCCTGTGAAGTACGCCAATCCACACTTGATCAGCGTGGTGGACTATGGCCAAAACCTGATCTGATCTCAGAGAGGAGACTGTGCCCTATAGCAAGACCATAATGGGTTGATAATGAAATAGACTTCATTAAGGGACGTTTGTACCAAACTCACGTGACAAAAACCTTACGTAACCTGAAACAAATTGAAAGTAGCGTGTACCGCGTATTTATACCGCTTTAAGGCATGTTCGTACTGTAGTCACGTGAGCACGTCACAGTTTTATCTCCGGGCGGGCAATATGTGTCACATTATACTCGTACGTTTAAATATACTAGAACCCTAACACACTGGGTAATAAATCTACATGAACATGGGATACTACTACACATATGCTGGATTATTAGCCATATAATATATGTGTCCGCCAATCCGCACTTGGCAGCGTGGTGAGAAGACCCGTGCCCAGCAGTGGGACAATAATGGTTTGGTGATGATGATGATATGCAGGTATCTATATTATCCATGTACTTGTCAATGTACGTTGTAGGTGTCCTAGAATGAATATTATATTCTACTAAGACATTATATACACATACAATGAATATTAATGACGGATGAGTGGCTGCCTTGTCCGTCAAATGCCAAACATACAATCAGATCTATTGGAATAAATAAGGATAGATTCTAGGATAGGAATCATTAGTCAGTCTCATTTTACCCTTTTCGGATATAAAAATAATATTTAAGTTACATTAAGTATAATATAATTCTTTTTGTTTAATTTAAAAAACTACCTAACATCGTAAGCTTCCGGGCCACCTAATGGTAAATGGTCACCGTCGCCTACAGATACGGGTACATCAGAGCCACCAATGCGTTGCCGGTTTAGAAGATGAACTTTTTAGTGCCTTTTTTAAACAACAGCATGTAATAGCGCATCAGAAATTCCTAAGGAGTAAGATTGATCCATAAATTACGCGGCTAAAACGAACGTTTAAATCGGACTGTGAGGTACCGCCGCAAATCCAGATGGTGGGTATGGAACTTCAACGGGTGGTGTAGTAAAGGAACCGCGAAGTGGTGGTGGGCGTACGTTTCAATGGTTCCTCGGATCACTCACTCATAGTAAAATTAGTAAAACACACAGGTGATCCGATCAGCCGGCTTGACTTGGTCGGCGAAGTCGGCGAAGAGAAATTATCGCAGGTAATATAGACACACAGAGAGACAAGAACACAAATACGTAGTATTTTCCAATAACGTTACCAACGCGGATGATCAGTGAGCACTTCCAGACACTACGTTAGTTAAAATCTTTTCAGATGTTGTATACGATAGAACACTGACATCTAACTTTACAGATCAATCCGGAACCGCCTAAGACAGGGATGAGACAACAGTTTTTCAATCTCAGTACAAATGGGACAACATTTACGACGCTCACAGTTTAGAGCATCGCAAACGGCTTGCAAGTGGTGTTTTATTGAAGGAGGTGGTGGTTAGGCAGAAGACACCGAACAAGAGGCATTCCAACTTAGTCCTCATGCGTAGCAACGCACCCACATACGACCTTAGATAGGACTCCCGTCCTAGTTGAGGTTTGATGTGGATATCGATGGGCTGCAGTGACCGCTTAACATCAGGTGGCCTGCATGCTCGTTTGCTATTCTATTATCATAAATACATTTTTAAAAAAACAAGGAAGGTAGAAACTATTTATTTCCGGATAACGTTACCAATGTCGCAGATCAGTAATCACTTAGACATAGCACGTTAGTTAAATACTTTTCTAATATTGTACACGGTACCTAACTTTACAGTTAAACCCGGAACCGCTTCAGACAGGGAAGAGGGATCAGTTTTTCAATCTCGCTACAAATGGGACAACATTTACAATGCTTACAGCTTATAGCATCGCAAGCGGTTGGCAGGTGGTGTTTTATTGAAAAAAGATACAAATCACCCTTTCGCGGGGATTTGATGTCGGATTGATGGCAGCAAGACGCGGATATTAAGATTATTTTATCACTACTTGTTGAAATATTAGCACAATCGATACAAATTGAAGCGAGCAGTTCGTTCGTAGAAGTAATATTGTGATTTTGAAGCACTGGTACCATTTTAAATTAACCTTACTTTGTAACTTTATTTGGCTATATCACACTGAATAATACAACCAAAATCATATTCCGAATCCAAAAGAATTAAATCAATTTAAAATTCAAATTCAAAAATTTTCGTCTTGTTTTTTTTAGTTACTTAAAGCTACGGTAACGTATTTTTGAAACGTAAAAATTGTTAGTCGACGACTTCACGTTTGCTTTAGTAATACATAGGTTGAAAAACGAGCCAATTTGAAGGTAACTACTGAAATGTTGCCAAAAAAACGACACTCACCTAAGCGTAGGCAGCAGCTTAATGTTATAACGTTGTGCTTTGCGCAATCATGAGCCCAATTTGCAATCAGAGCGTTCCGAGCATGACCTGGAATATAGGAAAAACATAATTAAAAAACATGCACCAAAAATAATGGAAATAAATTTTTCGCAAAAGCAACTTTCCACTTTATAGTTTTCCGCGCCAATCGTCAATACAAAATATGAAAACTGGTAGGGAGAGTCTTCACAATTTACATAAACAAAACTTCTTGCTTATCCTTTGTTCCTTTGTTACAAAGAAACCAAATTGCAAACGCAGCATCAAAGCTGAAGTTGAATAAAATTCGGAAAACGAAACGGCAATACCGTTTTGCGTCATCCAAAACTCAAAAGCCCGCAACGCTGTTTCAAACTATGAAACTTTTCCAACATTTCGAATTGAAAAACAAAGCGCGTACAAAATGTAACAGAAAAGCGCAGGTGTCCAAAGCAACTCTCGTACTCAAATCAAGTGGAAATGTTTGCTTGAACGATCGGACAGATCCGAAACGGTACACCGCGGCACGGCCCGTGCCGGTACTAACGTGTTCACCTAAACGCCGTAACCCTCGACAGAATTGGAATTTACGCTCCTATTCCATCCTAGAGCAAAACACTGATATTACAACGTTCGTTTTCGTTATCAACCCCAATGGCTGGTATACCGCAAAAAGAGCTTAAAAATTTCATTCACAGTAACGGTGGATACTCGAATCACATAAAATTAAATAACGAGACACGACGAGAATGATAATAAGAATTCTTGCGTTCAATTTAACAAACTCTGAGGTCTCATCACGGGATCGCGTTAATGTTGGTTAAACAAAGTTGCTTATCGGAGAAAGCGAGTGGCGTTGCGTGCGTCCGATGTGCGAAATACTATGGCGAGTAGAGCGAGCGTTCTTTTGTTCCGGGATAAGCACAACTCGTTAGCCAGAAGATCTGAGTAAACCTTTTGACATTTCGCTAAAGGGTTCATTTCAGCTGATTAATGTTGTAATTCCTTCGGATGCGCGTACAAAAAAGACACTCAAAGCATTTATACGGTGACGGCTCGTGAGCGGGAGAAAAATGAAGGGAATTTATCTGAACTGTGTATCGTAGCGAAGCGGTCGTTGGGTATCTATTTTAATGCAAGCACTTTTATAGCGAGAGTTGAATGGATGTACGAAAAGTAAAAAGCAGATGGTTACCTATATTTCACATCACGAAACGTTTTAAGTTGATTAATGCGAAGCGAAACACTTTACGAGCCGCCGTAAAATTCAACGTTATTATAACTACTAATGTAATTATAAACATTACAGACGGAGAAAGAATATTATAAATGGTTTATTCAGTAAATATTTCCTTTGATATGTGCATATTTTTTTTACATTTTATTGATGAAAGATCTGAAAAATCAAGTATCAAAACCATAATAGGCATTCATGACTTCTTAAGCTCCAAAACATCATCAATGCAAGTCATAGCGTGTTACAAATAGTGTCTGAACAAGTTGCAGCGCGACGTAATCCGTGAAAGACTTGAAAATCTGCAGAACAACATTAAACGGCAGTCGCATTGTAAGATGAGAAAGAACTCGTCCTTAATGTTAATGAAGTTTGCGCAAAGCTAAACATGAGCACCTGTCACAAAGGCGTCAGGCGAGAGTTAACAATCCGGCTCATTAGTGCAGAATTTTCTTTGCATAACTAGGAAAAAAGAAATATCATCGCAGATTAATTCGAGTTTCGCTGCTATAATTTTTTTCTCGCAGCGTTAACGAGGTAACTCGCTGTATGTACGTAACAAAGTTACTGGTTGCGACTTTGGCCAGCACGCTTTCAACGTCCTCACGGTCCTTAATTTTCTTTTGAAACTCTTTAAAATTTTTCATCGCTTTTAAGATTCGGTACGCTCTTCTATTAGAAATTATAGTGCTACTATGTAGTTTTTGAAACCGTCGCGAGGGTAGTCGCATTGCAGTGTCGTTTCTCCGAATAAAATTTCATAAAGCAAAATGCAAGGAAAATCATTTTTCGTTATTTTATAATGAAGCGATGAAAATGAACAATGAAACGTATTATTTACGTTCGGGTTCAGGTTCGTATGAGCTTTCCTTAAACTCTTTGCTTAAAAAATAAAACTCTAATCACATTCCTAAAAAATAAAACCATGATCAGCTCATTTACAATGTACTATAGAACTGAAAAAAATTCCAACTGACAAACTACAGATTTCTAATAAATACAGTAGCCGTTTACTAATAAGCATGTTGTAATCTAAATTTTGCCTCTCAGTTGTAACGAGTCGGTACGAATGAGAATGTCTCGTGGTTTATAGTCACTTATTGGCTTGTACGGTTCACGTTAATCTTTTTATTGGGTTGTATTTTTAAAGATTTATCCCTACGCGGGTTATTATCTATTTTGTAAGGCGTGGGCCGGCGTTAAAGTTAGCGTGGGTGGGTTGTTTATTTAGGGACGCCTCTGCATTTGAAAAGAACTGGTTACGGTTGTCATTTATTGTATCGAATCTAAATGCAGTTCTCAGGAAGACGTGAGTCTGTAGTACAAGCTGTATTAAGTGGGTGTTTAATACTCTGCATTGGTTCTCAGAAGGGTTACGGCTTTATACTGAATTTACTGTAACTCAGGCGTAAATAAAATTAAGCTTACGTTGTCACAATGAAACAAATCATTTCCCTAGTCGTATGGACTAACACAGTTTAATGCACTAGTAGGTCTTCGTGGAAATTTTATAAGTATTTCAACTGTTTTAGTATGCACAATATTAAGACATTTAATCCATAACAACTGGGAACTCGACGAGATTATCGCACCGTATCAGAATATCTTGTACGTCAAAACAAAGTTCCAAGAAAACAAAACATGTTGCTGTTTCCGAGAATTGAGCGCGTGCCGTCTTAATAACCCACTCACTGAACTCCTGCTGTAATTATGCACCCGTATTTAATCTGTATAACTAAGCAGCCGTCAGAACAAAATATACACATTGTGACGTTACATCGCTTGATGTAGCTGCAGGAACTGTCAGGTGCGAATGTAATTGCGAAGGTTCGAACGTGCGCATTTCTTTTGACATTAATTTTATTTTGACGTGCCTCGAGTACGCTCAGATACAGAAGCAATGTATTATTATGTAATGACATACTATAGCGAAGTTTGAAATTACCTGCTGGATTTCGACTTCCCACGGTGTATTATGTACTTGTACCGAAATTTCATGCGCGTGGCAATGCGGTGAGTACAAGGTGTACTACCGGTGTACCGTAAGACAAAAAGAAGAAAAAAATGAAGCCATTCGGAATTCCTAAGCAGGAGGCTACAAGTACGACATGATATGTTCTTTATACCACATTCGATCTGCCTGTCCATCTCAGGGCTCTATATAAATAGTTATAATACGTAGAGCACTGAAATTTTCATACATTTTGTTATTGATGCAATGAGTCTCATTACAAACTTTATTATTTAAAAACATTCCCATACATGCAATATTTTTCGTTCTCTCTTGCTTCTTAATTGTAAAATAAAATGTCCGCAGCCTATCTCGAACGACCGACAGCATCATCTGTTAGTTTGAATAATCGTTTTACGCCCTCTGTTGAGGAATTCAAGTACTAAATTATATATCAATAAAAAAAACAACGAAGAGTAGAACACAGACAGTATTCCTTATACGATTAATACTTGACTTATCCATTATTTTCATTCGTACTTTTTCTCTTCAGTAGGAATAGAGTGTATGATTAATACTAGCTCACTGTTTACTTGGGCTAGTTTGACGAATTAGATAAAGTAAGTATGTGCCATGAATGGAAAGAAAAATACCTACCCAATAGGAATAAGTATTTT
>DWKW01000330.1:0-17911 GCA_018250115.1 Doberes anticus | reverse complement strand
GGTACGATTCGCAGCGGGGCAGAAATTTGAATGAATTACAATTTCTGTATCTGGTCTGGGTATCTGTGTGCTTGTTTCTGTGTGTGTCTATGGCACTCACGACACAGGTTAAAACCTACTGTCAGACTGTGAGTGCGAAGCGTTATTTACCTATTTTTTTTATTTTATTTAACTTGATAGTAGGTATGGTTGATACTGTACTGTATAGTTGATTCATAATTCTTATACAAGTATCTCACCGGTACGAACTCGAAGATGTAAAGGGTAATTGTTAATATTGCCTCCGTCTGATTATGTCTTAATATCGGAAACTTATATTCAACATTTTCCTGACATTATTATCATAATTGCTGTATATTCTCTTATATGGTAAGCCAGTGCAATCTTCAGCTGATAGCAATTTACTGCACCTTTTTATAGAGAATCTGTGGTTAAAATAACAATTTTAAAGGTAAATTAAAAACGGCAGAATTAAACTCTTTTTTAAAGAACTTCAAAGGACGAGGAGCTGTAGGAGGATATATAAATCGACACTTACTTTTTATTGATTTAAAAAATTAGATGTTTTTTACACAAAATGAAAAATATACATACCTACATACATTTTTTTAATCTACTTCAATGTTCCCTTTTTAATTAAAAAATATACTAATTTGTATAAATTTAGTTAAGGTAAACGAAGGTTTTAATTTTGAAAAAAAATTTACGGCAGCCCCTGTCAAATTTTTCCCCTAATTTTCCTCACCATGAAATCAGTATGACCTATGAATAACAACTATGACCAATTGATTGATATGCATAATATTATATTCAAAACTCATATCTATAAAATTTGATCAAAGGTTAGAATTGGTTTGATTTTACCTGAGAAGTAATTTAATTATCTGTTAACAAAAAAATAAGATGAGTTGACTCCATACCGGATGTTATATTCAATTGGTTTATTTTGTTTTATTTTTTAATTGTCTGTTATCGGAAAACAAAATACGATTTACTTTTATTTCGTTTGTTCCATTCAACTGAGCCACAGCGAAGGTGGCCGGGTTTACCTAGTATCAGATAAATATCTTCGGAGTTTTAAAGATCTTCGAAGCTGTACAAGGAAACGCCTAGCAGAGTTTTAGATATATACAAATGTCTGAAGCATTCTACAACAACCTACAATATATTGTTATTGACGTGCTAATGTATTACAGCCTTGGTATTTGCATCTCGTATGGCACAGTCTTCATACATGACATATTACTACATATCTTAATTTTATCGGTCAGTTTTCGTTTTTGTCAAAAATTGTATTTGTTAGCTACAGTAGGTTTTGTAAAAACAAGAGGGACCCACGCCTGCTGTGCTTAACAAAACTTATTGGCACTTATGAACATCTCATAAAATAAAAAATCTAGAACAGGCAAGTGCCTTAGCCTATCCATCGCTAGCCTATTGCTGATTGTCCCTAACATACTGCACAATTTACAAATACTTATTGACAATAAAGTTTACTAGAGTTTCTTACTAAACGCCAGTTACATTACTGATTGTACTTACAATTATAAGTGACGGCAACATGCTAAACATCAATAGTAAAACAAACGAATTATTATCTAAGGTTAAAAAATATTTTTACTAACTATCTGTTATCTGTAATATTAATAAACATCGACGATACCTCAACATTGATCGTAAACAAAATCGTAAGAGTAAAATGGGCAATTTTTATTTTAAATCATTCTGAATGCATCACGAGTGACATGCGCGCGCGAATCCGAAGACGAGAATGGTCAGACACGGCGAGCACGAGCGCTCTCGAGCACCTCCAAAAACGTAATTTATAACTACATTTACCCGCCCGGACAACTTCGTCCAATATTAATATCAGCGTCAGCATCATTAAGAAATTCCTTTTATTGCGACTTTAAATAAGTCCGTCCGCCGAGCGCATTAAAGAGGCTACCTTTCTCCAAGGTTTTGCAACGTCGCCCTTCTTTTAAAGCGGTTTTTAATACGAACGCGGCAATTTAATTGAACCCGCCAACAAAAGAAATTCTTATCAATTTTTGTTGTAATTTTTACACGCTTTTTGTGTATAATAATCACTTAATCTGTGTTGTTTTGGGTAATTTATTGGCAGGTTTACCGTCGGTTATCTCTTTGGAAACAATCAGTGGCTCATCAGCAAACAGCGTCCAGGCGAGCCGGCCGCGCCCATAATGAGGCGAGCGTTTGAACAACGCGCCGCCTGCAACAGATACCGTCTGTGGGTAACGGCTACTTCGCCTTTTCTTTGAAGGAATTATACAAATATAATTAATGGGGAGCTTTATCGACGATTCTAACTAAGGTTTATGCAAAAGGAACACTTTGTTTAAAAGTCAGATCTTAGCTCCGCAGATGTGATCGTAATTGTAATAAAACCTTATTATTAAGCGTGTGTACGATGAAAACTGACGATGAAATTAATTTAATTCGAAGACAAATTTAACAAAAAACGATACGATCCAATAAAAAGAGCTAATGAAGTTTTAAAGCAATAACACGCTGTAAGTTTTGTGAATCACACTACCGGTGTCGGCCAACCAGACAAGATCCCCCGTTTATTTGTTTTATTCAAAACGTCTCGACACGACCGCTCCGGCGAATAAATCATTGAAACCCTAACGTTATGGTAATGTGGACTTTCCTATGTCGTTTTTCAAGACGTTACTTTATTGAAAGCTATTTTTGTTCTAAATATTTAGGTAACTTAATTACCACATTCTTTACACAGTAAGCTTTCGCCAACATGTTTTCGATACACATTAAAAATCGAAACTCAATTTTAAACTAAAAGCGACTATTTTAATTGACCTGCTTTGACTACGCCTACAAAAAAAACAAGTTGTACCTACTCTATTTTCTGTCTTTTTCCAGGGTCCAAATACGTTCATTAGTTTTACACGATTAAGTAAGAAACAACCGTCCGAACTCTATCTATATAAATAAAGGCACTTTGAAATTAACAAAAATACCTTCAAATATGCAAATCTTGTAAAAAAATTAAGAACACATTTAAATGAATTGATATGTTTGAAGAAAAAATCTTTTCAATGGTTTTACAAATGAATAAACGACTTATTCACTTATTTACTTACTTACGATAATTATTTATTTTTACCATCATTTGGTCGAGAAAATAATGCAAGACGAAAAAACGAAAGATGCTAATTTGAATTTTGATACACAGGGTAAACCAATATTACAACATATTCGTCTTTACAGAGACCAGAAAATGAAATAATAAAACTGCATATACATGACACATAGAGAATCATAATTCATAATATTCTTTTAGCGTATAAGTTGAATAAAGCACAAATAACATAAACATATTTCCTTCCATATTGTGATAGCCTATTGATTAGCGTAGCGTAGCGTATTGATGAGTGTAGTGGTTAAGAATCTCAATCTCTTGGTGAGTAGTGGTTTAAATTCCGGCACGCACTTATTCTAAACAAATTTTCTAAATAATGTGCATACTAGACATTATTATTACTAGCTTCAACGGTGAAAGAAGTCATCGTGAAAAGACTTGGATGCCTAAGAGTTTTCCATAACTACCGCCTATCCACACATGCCCAGCGTGGTAGACTATGACTATAATTCAACTTAGTCCTTAGGATTGCCAACTTATTGACTTAAGACCTCAGACAAGAATTCGGCCTTATTTGAGCTTGGATGTAGATGTACATGGCCTCCAGTGACTTAAAATCAGGTGGCCTGGGTTGCTACTTTAACAATATTTAAAAAAAAACCAGTTGTTTGATCATCCAACTATTCCAACATCCAACTAACAAACAGATCGTAATTTTAGAGTATAAGTAAAAAAACTATAAATAATTGAAATTACAAAATATGTATTTTCATAATAAAGAATATCCACAACAAACAACCGCTCATTTCCGAGATGTAGCCTATTCGAAGGTCTGTCGTCCCCGCGTTCGCTAAATTAGCTGCGTCCTCTACTGTCACTTAAACTTGAAGCGCTGAATTTTAATAAAACGTATTTATACAATAAGTTCACGTTGTAGAGAACTTTTATTGTGAAAGTAAAGTCGTGTGAAAGTAGATATTGCGTCTACATTGAACGAGCACATAACTTTGGGTAAGGATACGGAGAAGTCGGTTGAGTACTAACTAAGCATGCTATTTAGCATTAGTCATCCAAAAAAATAAACGGCAATTCTTTCAACTCAGAATTAGTGTCGTTGTCGACCGACTCGCCAGGGTCTGAAGATCTACACAGTACGCGGCACCGAAGTATCAGATTCGTCCGAACGTTCTTTGATACTGATCACGTTGGTTACTTTTTGGATGCAAATATGTTTTGTTTTCGAGAGTAGGGATTTGTTGTGAAAGCATTGTTTTTTATTTTTTTTAATGATGGTGGTAGAGACTTACGTCGAAGGCTCGCCTGTGGCGGCACCACCGCTACACCTATTTCTGCTGTGAAGCTGCTGTGTGTGAGAACTGCTGCGTTTCGGTTTGAAGGGCAGAAGGCACTCGACAGGAGGCATACAACCTCCGATAGAATTTCCGTCCTAGTTGAGGTTTATATGAATGGGGTTGCAGTGATCACTTAAGATTAGGTGGCCTGCAATCCTGCATACTAATTTGATATTCCGTTTGAACAAAAAAAATTGCTAATATCATAATATCAATTGTTCGTGAAGCCGTCCGAAAAGAATGTGATGACCGAAACATCTGACGAAAGTCTGACGGCTAGCGGGAGGTAGCTCATCGAGGCAGAATGCGCGAGGAAATAAATACCGCTCTCACTTAGAACCGCACTTAAATTCCTTACGCCGTAGATGGATATGTACAAAGAAAAAAAGACAAACACCTAGATCCAGAAAAGAGAACTAATTTTATCATTTAAATTGTTGCTCAGCTGTCAGTCGTAACTTATATATGGCTGATCGACATGGTGATTATCGATTATTTTGTATGTATCAAATCCACACTTCACCAGCGTGGTGGACTAAAGCCAAAATTTTTATCTTTCAGTGTTCAGTAGTGAGACAGTTATAAGTACTACTATGCTACGCTGCCTGATAAACAAAGTACTAATTAAGTGATCAAAAAATAATTAAGTCATTAAATTTAGAAAATGAAATCCGTTCGTATTTTCGTGGTGGACTATAATATTTGCATCTCAGAGAAGAGTCGAGGCAGTTAGATATTTATGCGTAGAGGCTGACTTAAATTTAATCTTCAACGGCTCCTTTAAATTTGCGAAGGCTAGTTATTAATTTATTTAGTTACTCTTACTTGCACAAATTGTAAAATTATCCCCACTTACACAAATTTTGAAGATATCACCACTTAAGCAAATTGTTGTTTATTCCCATGATGACAAATACGCATTAAAGATATTCTAAGTACTGCCTAGCTAGACCGGTATCATATCACCGCCTAATCTGCCTATGTACTAGATTATTTAAATGTATCTGACTGTAATCTTCCTAGTTATCGATCACGCATATAAATGTATCCAAACATTGTCAATGATAAACTAGTTTGACCACATATCGCCCTTGGATTACAAGCAAAGTAATACCTTGCAACATCTTACACAGTGTATTCTCTTATCATTTTTAACATGTCTAGTTAATAATTATGTCAGTGTATAATTACTGTAATGAATTTAAAACAAACTTTAAGATACGTTATGGCACAATTACCGGTTTGCTACCGGCCGCATTATGTAACTTAAAATGTCCGAAATCTTTATGAAAATCGAACGAGAATTTCACTGTCAGAAAAGAACGGATTCGGGTCTAATAATTACGTCGAAATCAACTGGAGCCGTTGTATTAACGAATAATGTAATTTCAAGTCGCTACGAAGATATATCGTAATTTTACTCAACAAATATCGTTTAAGCTAAGTACTTAAGTAAGTTTGTCGAAGTACAACATAGCATGTTAAAAAGTAATGAGGATTGTTGACAGCACGCACAAATTTATTTAAGTCGTCATGTCATACTATTTTATGACTGAGAAATAGCTGTGGTGGAGATGATACCTTAGCTGGACCAAGACTAAGAGAACACTCTTGATTTGCTATAAGCCTAGGTTTTATTGACAAAGGTACAATTAAAGGTATGCTCTTTTTTAGATCTACTGTGCGTGGTTATTTTGAAACTGCCTCCGGAATATTCTAATTCTTGAATATTTGTACTTACAAATAATTTAGAATACAAGGTTCAACATACAACGATTACGGTAATCATAATTTTATGGACGACACTTTTACGACAAAGACCAAGACAATAAACTTATTGTGGAGATAGCTTTAAGATAACCACAAAGCTCAACATACATCTTTATTTAAAAATTACGTAGCGCCCACATAATTTTATTCAAAAGTGACATAATTGGAACAATTAATGTCATTGGTGTGCAGTAATTAATTGTGTCCCTCCATGTTAGTAATCCAAGAAAAATAAACTCCGCTTAATTTTAAGCTTCCCACAGTCGCAAGTTGAGTGTGATGCGAGCGATTCTCGGAATTTAAGACGTTTACCGTTTGCTGGCTTATTTTGGTGTAAGCTTATGTTCAATTTGAAGATATCTTCGACCGTATTCTAAACGAAGCTTAAATGACTGGAAAACTGGTACTAGGTTATCACGTACTGTCTTCAAATATAAGGTCCTATACAAGTTAAACAGTTATTTATTGAACACCACCATAATGTACACCAAGTAAACAATAATGGACATGTTGTTTTGACACCTGTTTATGTGTATTAATTGGAAAGGATTAAATAATTTTATCCTATATTATAACTTTTTCTTGCATTCTTGTTTGCCCTTTCCAACCCAATCACAATTGATGAGAATTGATCGCAGTTACCTTAGGGTTTGGACTAGAACCTTCAAGTCTTTGCCTCAAACACTAAAAGATTAAATATGTACCAATAAATCTTGACTGTTGTGGCAAAAACAGTTTTTTGAGAGTTGAACTCTCTTCTTGTTGAACTCTAAACCTCTAAGAGTGATAAATGAGGATTGAAATTTTGAATTCTGTTTTTTTACAGATTCCTGTACACTCGCGTTTTATATGATAATTTAAACAACACAGGAATACTAGTTCAAACTAGTTAAAATCAACAAAAAAAAATCTTCAGGACTAAGTAGTCACAAAACTTACGAATAATTGTCGTGAGGATATTTTGATCCATCATCCTCCCTTTTTAACAGTTGGCGTGTACATCCCGTCGGGCATGTGAAAATAAATTATCTGAGCTCTCGTGTTGCTGTCATGTCAAAATTGACAGGACATGCACGTACAATCTTGTAGTCTCAATTCCTTAGGTCCTGTAGCTGAAAATATCTTGACAGCGCAACATCTTCACAAAAGATACCCGTCGAATGTAACGACGTAATTTAAGATCCGAAATTCACTGAAAACTACATCCATGGACAATATTGGATAGACTCCAATTAAACTTCAAACATTCATTCTTAAGTTAATGTAACTTATTACCTCAACACAATAACATTTACAAATACTTTTTTTATTTTTGAATTGTTTCTTTTATCCCCATTTACCTTAATAAAGTAATTTTAATTGAATAGCAAACGAGTAGGTATGCAAACCACCCGATGTTAGTCGTAATTGCAGTTTATGGACACATCCAACTTCAAATAGAAGCGAAGTCCTACCTGATGTTGTACGCGAATGCGTTGGTATTACTGAAGATGAAGTTGTAATGCTTCCTGTCTGGTGTGTTCTGCCTAACCACAATCTTCAATGCTGTTTTACTGCAGAAACAAGTGCTGCGATGATGCCTTCGACATAAATCGCAATCGAATAAATGAGAATTCAAATTTTAATATCGAAATGTATCCGATATTTTATCAACCAACCAATGCAGGGTCCATGTCATTCAATGATCTGTACTCGTTCAACGGCAGAGACGTGTATAGTTAATACGATATTCGATTCTCCAAGTCTTATTTGTTAAATACTCAATATATTGTTCGTTTCTGCAGTCGCGGCCATCACAAGAGCAATTTTTTCGTTTCTCCGTCCCCTGGTTCCATCATAACATAATTGTAAAACTCAATGGAAATGTACTAGATAAAAACGAAAAATTCCATGTTGTCAATGCAGCATTTATTAACATTTCAGTTCACTTTTTTAAAATTCCGATATTGACACCTGGACGACCTCAAGTGTCAAATTTGGATCGGACTACTTTTTTGACAAAAAAAAACAGCATTCAAAATTCCATATCCATGAAAGCCACAAATCGTTTATATAATAACATTTTTGTAACTTATTTTCGGCTCGGTTTACAAATTCGTTATTAGACATAGAAACTGTGTAAAGAATCGTCTTGCATAATGTAAAGGAAATTGTATAATCGGCAGATTTTAATATCGCACAATTTAATATCGACGTTCGCACTTTTAAATCAATTCTTTTTTTTCGTTTTTTTTTTATTTTTGTGTTTAACAAGCCGATACTAACATTATACTAACAGATACATACATATATAACTGAACTGGCCAAATCCACAAATTTAACCAGTCTTAATATAATCACCCACATCGATGTTATTTTTAATATTTCCAGTGTGTCCGATTAATTTACAATGTTATTGCTTGTACAGCTAATGATTCAGCAACTGGACAGGTTGTCATGGCGACCTTATGTTACTGCTGTCCACACATGGTTGTGACCACGCAAAATAAATAAACACAACTGGCAACGTTGCGTCCGTTAATTCCGAATTAAAAGTGCATACGTGCAATATAAAGAGCTCCTCCAACCTTAATTAACGCAAAACTTCCATCGGAAGAATATACGATCGGATTTGATTTTGATTGATATTGCGGTACACTTGTTCGGAGAAGCCTCTTTCGGCTTTAATCTTTTAAAAGGAGTTCTCTGTGTCAAAATTTTATAATGAGAGCATGAAGGGATTAATTCTGACAGCCATGAATTGATTTCAAAGATCACGAATCTGAAAGATAACAAAGTAAATTCGACAGGCTTTTTAACATAACGATGTAAAACTGTTGTATGTATGTATACCTATTTGTTTTCTGCTCTTCTTTCTTTCTTCTTCGTCTTTCTGAAGCTCTGGAATCTCCAATAAAACGCGCTAGTGTCAAAGTTTTGTGCCCATAAAGCTAGCTCCTCTTGAAATATAAAGAGTTCAGGCTTCACCAGCCTTATTAGCGGCGTGTAGCCTCTCTCAAATCACCCGCAACTCCACGTTCACTTAGAGAGAGACACGGAGAAACTCTGTCCTGATAGATCATTTGCCATAGCTCAGAAGCTATTTGACAAGGTATTGAGCAGGGATCAGGTTGCACCACGTGGACGCACTACGCAAGAACGACACGATTTGCATATTAAATTGTCTGTTTTGCAAATATTGTATTAATGACGCTAAATCAGAAGCAGCTTATCAGAAGAAACGTATTTCGTGTATGAAAGCAAAGTCTAAGTAGCAATAACAAAAGCATTTGCTAATCGGCGTGCACAGTTTGAAATGTGGTAATATCGGTTCCGTCACATTATCGACATGGGAGGCAAGAGTTAGAAGGTAAAGGAAACAGTCGGCAATTCATCTCGACTTACTACGAGTTACGAGACACCCGTCGACTTGGTAGATACCTAATGTGTATGCACAAAGATTTAAGTTACAAAATTTGTTAAATTCAGATTTGAAATTATTCATAACACGGATTAAAAAAATAATTGTTTAAAATCGGCGTACGAGCGTGCGTGACTGCAACTTGTGAACGCATGCATCAAACCTCACATACGATTATTACGATATTATCGTCTATCTGTGGCTGTATACAGATGCTATTCCGATGGATTCATTGGGTCTTATGTTGTCAAATCAGATTTATTAATCTGTGAAACATACAACACAATAACACCACAGTCAAAAATCTGATCCTCTACCAAATAATGCGAGGTAGCCGAATCCACATACTTAATAGTAGATAAATCTTTACATTTTGCTACAGCTGATTTAAAAAGATTACCAAGAGATTGTTTCCGACTTTATATTTCCGACTTTTAATTGCTCGAGATAAATAATCACTCGGACAACCATACCTGAATCTGAGCTGAGATTAATACCATCGAACGGATATAACAGATGACGGCACGCATAGCACAGTGGTCAAAATGCCGGTCTACCACCCAGTTGGTCCATTTATTTATTATGCAGCGATTGAAAGTATTACCTTAAAATTATACGAAAAATGTTGTTCCCGTATATGTTGTAAGAGAATATTGAAAGTGAAACTAATAGAAAGACCCAGCAAAATTTTGGTGAGTACGATTGCTCAAAACTTCAAGAAATCTGTACATGATTTATTTACCGTAAAATTTTATGAATTGACAAAAATTGAAGAATAGTGGGCAATTCATCTCGATTTGTCTTCAGGTCACGGAGGACGCGCTCGTCGTGACTTCATAGCAATGTTGGATACCGACAGCACTCTATAGTATATGCACAAAGGGCAGATAATGTTCTAAACTTTAAATGGTAGAAGAAATTGTCAACCTAGCTAAATTGAAAGAGAAAAGCCCATACAACGCTATTCGTATAGTTAGATTTCCCAAAAACATTTGGGTAGGTATATTTGTACGTTTGATGCAAATCTTCATTAGCCCGTTATTCTCCCACGACTGGGCACGGGTCTCCTCTCAGTGATGATAGGGTATAGGTCATAGTCCACTACGCTGGCCTAGGGCGGGTTGGCCGAATTCACAAGCCTTTGAGAATATTATGGAGTACTGTCAGGCATGCAGGTTTCCTCAAGATGTTTTTCTTCACCGTTAGTGCTAGTAATATTTTATATTACGTTGATTGAAATTGAAAAACAATTAAATATAATACTTTCGAAAAATTAGACGTGCGTGCCGAGATCTGCACCCCGACCCAGCAGAGCCGGAGGTCGAGATTTTTTACCACTAGGCTATCACTCATTTTGAAGCAAATATGACGTTGAAAAACATATGGATTCTTATGCAACAAGATAGGTGAAGTCAATAATCAAGTTTTTGTTTCGTTCCAATAATTTTTTTGGATTATTCTACACAAAACATTCATCCACCCAAATATTTGCTTAGTGCTAACGGTAGATAGTAAGTAAATACCGTAATGTATAAAATTCAATGAAATTTTATCTCCTCGTTATTTATGATCTATCCGTCACATGCGCGGACGACTCTCTCGTAAAATTACTGGCATATTTCCACGATTAACCACCTATGAGACAGATCGTGGCGGTTCAGTATGGGATTTTCAACTCTTTCGTCTCTTAACACAGTTAATAATCCAATGTATGGAGAACACAAAGAAAATAATCCCGTGATTTAAGGGTCCATATCCGTCAAGTATCGCCGATAATGTGAATATGCAGACAAATAGGTTTATTGGCTACTGTCGTAATAAAACTGCGAGATTTATAAAGAACAGTGGCGCGGGTACTCGCGTTTGCAGCAAATGATCTCACTGAGCCGGCACGATACGGGTATCAAGTATCAATATTATCTGCACCTTCAACAGTATGAAGTGCAATAAAATTACTTCTTTGAATTGCTAATAAAATAAAATGACATTTCTGAATCAATTTAAGAAGAAACAATTGTCTACTTCCCGGATTACACACCTTACAAACACAAACAATGTTCGGTACGTGAAAATACACATCCTTGATATTTAGTAATGAATTATTTTAAAAGAGCGCCCACATCAGATCTAACCATTCTATTAAAAAAGTATATAGGGGTGTATATTTCTTTACATTAACGATTGACGATTTAAAAAAAAAGAAATGAAATTACTCTTTTTATTAGGACTCTGAAAGCAGTACTTTTTTTAATGTTTCTTCGTCAATCACAAAAAAAACTGTTAAATAGAATTAGTTACGTCTATTCGTTTGAATAAGATCGGTACAGTAGAAATGCAAGTAAACCTGTGTAGCTCCATCATAGAGTATATGATATATAGGAGAGGTCAGTTAAAATAGATCTTTATTTTCAATTGTACCTGCCCTGTTTTTCACTGACGACAACGTCGGGGCTGGAAATCTAGTATTAAACAAAATAATTACAAAGTAGATTCGAACCGAGACACAGTCAGTTTTATGCATAGTTCGCAAGTTTTTGCTCTCAATTGTTGTAGCAGTGAAATAATTCATTGTAAATGGTGTCAAAAATAGCGGAGCCAGGTTGTGCAAGTCACATCTCAGCACAGGATCCGTCACCAAGGTCTCGGTCACTCGTGCGTGACGGTACGTGGAGGGGTCTGCTGGTATTAAAATTCGAATAATCCTTGCGCAGACCGCAGCTAAGTTTTGTTCATATGATACTGTTACTGATTTTGTCCTATTTGTCGTTTTATTGTCCGTACGTTTCTTATTCGAGGTAACTAAGATTTTTTTTATGTAATTAATATTTAGTATCGGTCGGTAAGGGTATAATGTCCAATAAAACGTTAAATTTAAAAAATTAAAGTTTTGTTTACAATAAAGCCTGTTTACATTTCATAAGTGTCTCTTTCTTTTTTTTTTGTAGGTGTTGTCGCCGAACCTTTTCAGAGTTTTTATGCTGCTCTAGCTTATTACATTCCTTTTGGGCAATATTGATCATTCAAAAGTACTGAGAGGTTCTATCATCCAACTTTTTTCTCTCCGCTGACCATATCCTATACCTTAGTTAGTGCTCAAGGCTGATTAATTTTGATATTTTTGACTAGACTTAAACTCAAGTTATGGCGGTCCAGCGATCTCTTCATGATAGGACCCTAACGCGGGCGGGATTTATATATAATTTTTATTTATATATATTTATATTTATATAATATGACTTATTTGTTATTATTATTTATGACTTATTTAGACTTCCGCCCGCAACGTGGTCGCTGCATATGAGTGAAAAAACCGTTACCCTTTATTGATATACCAGTGTATGACGACTCAAACTACAGAGAAGTATTTATCTCTTAACTTGAAATGGTTTTGTTTTTTTAAACCTCTTATGCGGCGACAGGGTCGCGGGCGGTATCCTAGCGAAGCAGGCAATTTTATTTAACCCATTGAACGATTAAATTGTTGGTATTTTTTTGCAATCGAGGTAACATTACACATTTATATGAGGTGTAAATCTTATTACTCAGATAATTTTTTTTCATTAATTTGCAAGGCTGGTTGCAAGTACGTTATTGAAACTCCGAAAGCTTGATAGTTTCTGGTTGGACAGTTTATGAAAAAAAATGAAAACTAAAGTCACATTAATTAGCTAGCGGTTAGGGTAAAACTCGTTAGGTATTTTGCGGGATAAAGACAGGTGGTGATATAAGCAGATCCGTTTTACTTATTTGAGACCAATTTTATTTATTAGTATAAGTAGTATTTTTTTTACAATTTGGAATCATTCACAGCAAGAGTGAATAGGCACTTAACATCAGGTGAGATCGCAATCAAAAGCAAGCCTATTGAAAGGTAAAAAAAAAATATGATCTCATGTAAGTGCTTTTGTAATACTTAATGAGAATAATGTTTTTTTTAACCTGAAATAAAATTTCTTACTAAAAGAGTGAAAAACCAGACACTTTTTCTACCGTACATCAGCAGTGTGAAAACTTCTTAGAAGAGTATGGTTAGTCTTCTGACTCGGGATAAGGAGTATTTCAACTTAGTCCTCACCGGGCGAGCCTACGACGTCATTCTCTAGCATTTATTAATCCGCACTAGATCATCATGTGTTATGACATATCCGTAAGTGAGTTCCAATCGAATCTACTTTCAAAAACAGAACCAAAACGTTCACGGTTCAACTTTCAACTGTAATACCCCAACACTTTTTGTCATCGGCCACCTATTGTAGTCCCACTACTGGGAATAGGTCTCCCCTCAGACATGTGAAGGTTTGGGCCCTCACGCTAGCCAAGTTCAGATTAGCGGACTTCACATGCCTTTGAGGACATTATAGAGGACTTTAGGGCTTGCAGGTTTCCAAACGATGTTTTTCTTCACCATTAAAACGAAAGATAATTAATTTCTAATACGCACATAGTTTAGAAATAATTATACATAAGTAACAATTTCGAAACATTAGAGGTGCTAGCCACCAGGCAAGGCGCATACCAATTCGAACCTCGACCTGCCGGAGCTGGAGGTTAAGATTCTAAACAACTAGTCTATAACTCAGTTAATAAATTGCGTATTTTATATACAAATAATTATGTTCCTTGATTGCACCAAATAAATTGAATTTTGTAGATTGCAGCCCGACTTCATTATTTATATTATCTGTACGTTTGGATCTATCAATTGTCAGTTGACGATGTAATAATTTATTTCGTATCTATATCTATATTAATTTTATTGATGACTAAATATTAATTAAGTATCAACAAGTCGCTTATATTTAATGCTGTTTATTTTATCAAGATAAAGCTATAATTACTACATTGCATCGGTTCAATGTTCAAACGAAAAGAATGTATGGTATTACATAATTAACGTACATCGTATACATTTGATTGTTTACGTTAAAAAGCTTTTAATTCACTTAAGTGCATCTTTGCAGAGTAAAACAACTGAAGTGGCTGTAGCAGGTTGCTAAAGTACGAAATTATATGTCTAGAAGAAATTTCTAATTTAGTAATAAAACCACCTATCGTTACACATTTTTTTGTATGTCTATATTCAGTTCAACTCTCATCTGTGTGACGGGGCCCGTGCCCAGCAGTGGGACAATAATGCGTTGTTGATTATGATGACGATTGTTTACGAATGGCCATAGATTTTGAAAAACGACTTTTTTTCCTCTTTAAGTGGAATGAACGGGTGCAATTTAGAATCGATTGTTTGACGACATTTTCCTTGTAGCTACAATTTTTTGTGTGACAGAAGACGGATTAGCCTTGAAAACACGGAAGACAATTTGGAGAATATTTTTTGGTACCTACACAGTAGCGCCTCTATTGATTCCAATTATAATGTACATTTTAAAATCTAATTCCAGAGAGTATAGGCTATTTTTATCGTTGACGTTTTATTCGTCATATATTGTTGACCAAAAATCTACCTACGAATGAGAATTAACAAGAAACAGCAATTTTATTTCTTACTTCTTTATTCAATGTTTTGACCTTATTCATAGCACAATAAAATCAATTGATAATTATAATTCTTGCAGATTGCAAAAGGATACAATATATTTTATAATTAAAACTGCATATTAATAAATTGCTCCATGATTATATTTGAGTATAAAGAGAATTGAAAGTACTGCAATAATTAAAAATTTATTACAATACCTAGACATTTTGTATTCAGAACCTTAAGTAGGTACCCTACCACTATAAACCTACCAGTTACAATTCGACGTAGGGCTGCCGACCGAACAAAAAAAAATTATACGTTTCAAATTATTATTGTTTGCCTTGGTGGATGAACGGGGGCCCTTACGATATAACTATTTCATATTTTCTGTCTGTCCATATTACATTATATTAAATTAAATTTTTATACCTATATCGAATATATATATAAATGAAATACAAATGTATTAATTTTAACTTTAAAAATAGTGATAACTTTTATTTATACAGATAAAATTAATTTGAACAATTTGACGTATTCTTCAAGATAATTTTTCACAAATTTAACGGGAAATTCAATTTTTTTATGGCAACACTGTTCGATCACAAATTAGTGACATGATCATATCGGTAAAAAAAATCTCGTTCCAATTTCACGCAACACAAACTTCGTGATCGGTTTTTGCCTGTTATGATGACAAACGACAATTTCCTACTCGCCTAATTGTCCCGGCCCATTGTGGTCGCTTAGTACATCGGGATTTTTTGCCGATTCGCACATCGGCCCGGTCACCTTGCACTTTCGATTTTACTCGCGTTCTGCCTGATTTACATTAGGGGGTTTCCATGTGTAATGAAACTTTATCTTTTTTTATCAAGGAGTAGTAGTAGCAGCAAATGAGCGTTCTGGAAACTTCATGTGAAGTGGTTACTGCAGCCCATAGACATCCACATCCAACCTTAAATAGATGCGAAGTCCTGTCTGAGGTCGTAAGTGTATGCATTGCTACTCCTGAGGTCTAAGTTGAAATGCTCTTATCTAGTGCCTAACCACACACTCAAAACACAAAGCACAGCACACACTGCTGCTTTACTGCAGAAAGATCTGTAGCGGTGAGCCTTCGATATAAGAAAAAACTAAAATTATACAAACTTATATTTTTACATTATTTTAAAAAAAATGGTTACTACAATCTACTATTATAAATCAGAAAGTTTTTGAGGATGTTTGTTACTCGGTCACAAAAACTATTAACATTAGTGACATGCACGTGATTTGCGTGACATGTAAAATAAAAAGTAATCCACAATTATACTCATCCAAACACGCTCGTAAAATCGGCTGCATGCAATTTAGATTCCACTAATGTGAATCAGACATTTACTGTTCTCGATGGCGCCTATTGATTGACTCTTTGTATCAGACATGGTTTAAGTTGAATTACACCGCCAGTACTCGAAACTGAAGCCCAGATACCATCAAACTCGGTGTCAAAACCAGAATGAAATCTATTTGCCATCTATGTAGTTTTGTACAACAATAGTAGAAATAGAGTTTGTCTGCTCATTGTTGAAATTACGACGGATTTAGTATTAAAGGTTGAGAGGCTATTAAATCGAAAGAATACTTATTCATCGCGAGACTATACTTGTTTATTTATCTCTAATGATTCTCTCTTTAAAAGCATGCACAGTATTTAAAAACCTCGACTTTCCACACCCGCGGGTCTGGGTTCGGATCCCAGCACGCACTTTTGGCTTTTCGAAGATATGTGCATACAATAAATCAATAAACCAAAGTTCAGATATTGTTTGATGCAAAATAATATGTTGACACAACAATAACACAACAACAACATAAAAATTAAAACGAATTCTAAACTCGACATATATTAAATAAGTTAAAATTAGACTAAAACATTAATAGAGTAAGCTGTAAGAATATAAAACCAGAAATCAAAGTATAATATATGTGGCAATAGTGCGGTACTGGAAGTACCCTCTAACCCGTCGCAACCTCCGCACAAACCATGTTATAATATCAACAACAATGGTGACAGATCGTACTACTGATTTCGCGTATCTAAACTTGCTAATCTAAAACTTAAATTAATAAAAAATCTAAGCCTCCGTTCACAACTCAGTGGGTAATAATCACACATAATGTAATTAGCACTTAATAAAAAAATATCAAGTAAGGAAATCTCATCCCCGGGCTTCATGGAGCGACGAACAGTAAAACCGCAGAATTTTTACTTCTCATTTTATAGTTGGATTTATTTACTTTGTCCACCTACCTCCCTGATATAGAAACCTTAAAAATGTCTCCAAGGTGGTCCACTTAGATACTAATTACTTTCAATGGCCTTGCAATATTTATAACGAGTTCGCCATGCGTCATCCGAGACTCACTGTGAATTTAATTACAATCTGTGAGAGCATCGATAATTATCTATCTCATAAAGACTTGTGCAATGACCACGACTTGAATAGAAAGTGATAAGTCCATTTAAACTGTATTAATGTCAAATAGATCGATGAGAAATAACGCTCTTAGTTTGTTTCTAATTTATTTCAAGCGCAATCATTGATGAAACTCAAATAGATTGAATATTAATAGGTCCTTTTTATTACGGTACTGTTTTGACCACAGACTGTTTTTTAGGCACAAAAAAGTTCATCCCTAAAACTGCTTAAACTATTATCTCCACCCATCCAGACTTTGGAGGTTCACTGCTTTCGCCAATTTGTGGCGAAACTCACTAATTGGCGCCATTCCGTCCGGTC